>BLKR01015094.1:0-110901 GCA_011170035.1 Teleogryllus occipitalis | reverse complement strand
CAAAAAATAACTGTAACTACCCAATCAAGTGTGCTTTTTGTGCCGGGAACCTCTATTCAGTGCAGTGTCAAAAGAAAAATGAAAATCCAGTGTGTGCGAACTGTCTCGGTAGGCACAAGGCCGATGTAAGAAACTCAACTTGTAGTTACTACAAGGAAGTAACAGACAGAAAAACCAAGGCTATAAAGAAAATTAATAGAAACACTGGCAACCCCTCGGCTCCTCCGCCCCCTTCCAATCAATCACAAATACACTTCCCGGGTCTACCGCACACCAACCCACCAGAAAATTTCACTCATATCTCCGACTCAAATCCTCCCCTTTCACCACTTCGACAAAATACCCTGAACGGAAATAATCATAGGTCTCGCATACCCGATCCTCAATCAAATAATCCCATTCTTTCCACAATCATCAATTCCATAAACTCATTAATACCTTCAATCATTAGTACGATTCAAAGCTCAGTGGCTGAATATTTAAACAACAGCCATGGCAAATAACAGTAATAATAATATTATTAATCACAATAATTATAACAAGAAAATCAATAATAATAATAATAATAATAATAATAATAATAATAATAATAAAATAGTCTTACTAAATTGGAACGCGAACTCTATCACAAATAAAAAAACTGAACTAATCCACTTTTTACATCACTGCAATGTCGACGTAGCCAGTATTACCGAAACACACTTAAACAAAAACAACAAACTAATTATTCCTAATTACACAATATACAGGACAGACAGACAAGAAACAAAAGGAGGCGGTGTTCTCATAGCATTAAAATCTAATTATCAACATAAAATAACGATACTTCCAAACACACCGGGATTGGAAACCGTTGCAATAGAAATTATCTTTAACAATAACGTATGGAAAGTAATATGTGCTTACAAACCTCCAACTATTAAAATTGCCAACACTAACATACAAAATTTATTCAACCCAACAGAAAAAGTTATACTCTTAGGAGATATCAACGCTAAACACCCAAATTGGGGATGCCAAAATAAAAATCGTGACGGTAAAATATTAACACAAATAATAAACAATCATAATCTTAAAATAATATCTCCCAGTGAACCAACGTTTTTTCCGCTAGATCGAACATGCAAACCTGATATACTAGACATTGGAATAACCAATACCAACAATAACTTTTTCTCATCAGTAATATTTGAATTAGATTCTGATCACATACCTGTTCTTGTTTCATCACAACAACTAACACCACAACACGCCCCAAGACCACCACCAAATACACTTAAAATAAACTGGAAAAAGTTCGCAGAGATAATCAAACAATCATTACCCAGAATAAAAATCTTAAACAATCCTCTGGAAATAGATCAGTCCGTAACAAAATTAATCGACCTCGTCAAAAAATCTATATTAGAAGCACAATCTCCCACTTCTGACAACATAACACAAAGAACTCATAACAAACTTCCTCCCGGCATAATATATGCAATAAAAATTAAAAATAAAACGAGAAGACTATGGTATAAACTCAGAACACCTGAAATAAAGAAAGTACTTAACGTAATAACCAATATTGTTAAAAGACTTATAAAAGCTCACAATAATCATCAATTCCACAATTTTATTAACTCATTAAGCAGCAGTAATAACTCTATATGGCAATTCACAAGGAAAATTCTAAAGAAGAAAAACCAAATTCCCCTACTAAATACACCCACTGGAAAAGCGCTCACATCAAATCACAAAGCAGAAGAACTGGCCAAATATTTCGAAACAACAGTCGCTGTTAATAACACCAACTTCCACCCCGAACATAACAAAATCATTGAAAGCAGCAAAACATACCCATGCGGCCCACGCCTCATGGGTATGTTTTCATCTCCCACCGGGTTGTTACTCATCTCCCACCGAAATAAAAAAAAATCATTAGAAACCTCCCCAATAAAAAAGCACCAGGACATGACAACATCACTAACATAGCAATAAAAAACCTACCCACATCTGCAATAGCCTACTTAAATAATATATTTAACTCTTGCTTCAGAACTGGCTATTTCGCCCATTCATGGAAACATGCTATAGTAATTCCTATAGCCAAACCAAAAAAGAATGCAGCAGAGATAAATAGCTATCGCCCCATTAGCTTGCTAACTTCCTTCTCAAAAATTTTTGAAAAAATATTCTACGTAGACTTAAACATCACCTAAAAGCAACTAATTCAATCCCCAAGGTACAATTCGGTTTCACAGAGGAAATATCTACGCAACATCAACTGTTAAGACTATCAGAACATATCTACTCAGCCTTTCAATCAAATCACTATACCATATCACTCTTTTTAGATGTAGCACAGGCATTTGATCGTACATGACACCAAGCTCTCAGTTATAAACTCACCCAAATTGGCACACCTTATTATCTACACATGATCATTAACAAATTTTTAAGCAATAGAACCTTCTCTGTCAATGTCAACAGCCACCTTTCGAACCCCCGATGCATCAAAGCAGGATTACCCCAAGGATCCCCCTTATCACCGACGTTGTTTAATCTGTATGTGGCAGACATTCCCAAATCAAAAAACATCCATTTAGCACAATTCGCAGACGACACAGCATTATACATCTCTGGCAACTCACTAGCAGACCTAAGAGCAAAAACACAATTATACCTACACACACTTGATAGCTGGGCCGCGAAATACAAAATTCAGCTAAATCCCACCAAAACAGCAGCAAAAATATTCTCACTTAGACCATATACTCCCCCCTCCCCGCTAACAATTAACAACATCCCAATAGAATGGTACCCTCCCAACAAGCCAATTAAGTACCTAGGACTATATCTCGACTCAAAACTAAATTGGCGCGATCATATTGAAACAAAGATAATGCAAGCCAAGGCAAAAATACATCAGCTAAAATCAATAATAAACAGACACAGTTCACTACAACAAAATACCGCCATAGCAATATACAAAACCATAATAAGACCTTTAATCACTTACGCCTGTCCCGTATGGATTAACGCCGCCAAAACAAATATCCGCAAACTCCAAGTAATCCAAAACCAATTCCTGAGAACCATCACTGACGCCCCATGGTTCATTACAAATAATCAACTCCATAAGGAATTCAACATTGTATCATTAGATCATCACTTCACATACCTTGCTACAAACTTCTATCATAACATACACCAAATCCCAGCACTCACCGAATTCAGACTCGCAAAAAATCCAACCCATAAAACCAGAATCCAAAATAAATACCCTTTCCATATCTTTCAAATCAAATTCGCTAACATAGAACCAGATTAGAGGACCCATAGTGGGCAACCTCCCCATTGTATAGTATGTAAGCTTAGAATAAGTTAGTAAGTAATAAAAATTACATATGTAAAGTTGAAATAACTACCGATGTATTACCTTCAGAAAAAATAAATTTAAAAAAAAAAAAAGGTGAGAGGGGGAACGACGCGGGCTAGTCTCATACTGCGGATTTTACTTTGCTGCGCCTGACATTTGATCAGTTGTTACGGTGCCGTACAATCGGGACCTTACACGTCATTACAGTGACATCATAATGGTGGCATTTAGCCTTCCGATTGGATGACACCGAAACAACTGATTTACTTCAAACGCAGCACTGTAAAAACCTCAGTATACGTAAGACGGCAATGGCGCCTCACGGGCAGTGGGCCACAGCTAGGCGATGTGCATATATGAGCTAAAATACGGACGTTGGCTGTAGGAGCTAAAATAAGGCGATGTGAGCATGGAGAAGTGGAACAGTTTATGCTAATGCATGGAAAAATTACGCAACAAATAAAAATAATAAAATAATACAGTGATTAAAACATTTAAATAGGAATAATACATTATTTCTGATGGGTTTTTATTTTATCATTCTGGATAAAGTACCATAATGACGTGCTGCTACTTAAACGAAAGAGTAAAAATATCTTTCTGGTACCACTTGATTATTAGAAACGTTTCTAAATTAAATTAAAATAATACATTATTCTACAAATTCGTGCACGTTAATTGCCGTGCGAACCCTAAGATTCCATTACCGATTGCAAACGGAATTAACTTTATTTATGAAGGTAAATAATATTAATATTGCTATCATATTTTTTCAAACTCTACTCTACTGTTTGCCGTTATTCGTTTTCCAATATTTTAAAAACAAAAACGTGTCGCCGATAAAAGAAGTGAAGTTAGCAAAATCATCTGAGAATGTGGGATTAACTGTTTTTCTTGTTTTCCCGCTGAAGAAACAGGTTCGTTTACATACAAAATTCTCAAATCTGAACAAAGAGTTTGAAATTTCACAAAGTGTGAAGCCTCTTTCTATTAATCATTATTTTTTAGATTTCATTTTCCGTGTTAGGACGCCATCTCCAGGCAAATGTAGGCTTTTATAATCCTCTTACTAATTTGCTTTTGAAGCCATGGCACACTGTAAACACGATCGATCACATCGCACTCCCGGACCCTCGTCTATCAACGCCTTGCGTAGGGGTCAATCCATTTAAGTGGTCTAGCACTGGTCGCTCGACCATCTCGAAAAAAATTATATTTTGCACATAAATTTCCTTATGTTTTTGTTGTTCAAAATCATCTTTAATTTATTTTTATTGTATCTGGTTTACAAATGGCGGCCATTTTTGTTTCACGTCGTGCGCCATTTTTCGCGTTTGTAAACATTTTCTATTTTCAAAATTATTCAGCTCTGGATTGTTGTATCATTCTAGAATAAAAAGCATGGCATTCAGTATACTCTGGCCTACAAATCGAAATATTATTTACCTACCTTCTATGTTGTTATTTGAGAAATGTTGGTAACCAGATCTATGGAACGCGAATGATCCAAGTTCGATTTTCAGAGAGTAATTTCTCACAGAAGGAATAGAATCTTAGTTTTACTTTTTCAATGCTTGTACACATAACTGTATAGTTACTTTTTGTAAAATATCATTGGTAAGTAACGTACCCCTTAAAACTTACACCCTCTTAAAATTGGAATTTTTTTTTTTAAATTTTCAACTGTAATATCTCTATTGGGGGACCAGATAAAAATCTGAAAATTGCACACATACTAGATCGCTATGATATCAAACTTCAGTAAATATTTCAACTTTTAGATTCAACTCAAAGTATTTTTTTTTAATTGTAAACTTTCGCAAAAAAAGACTTCATTTCCACATAGAAGATACGTTGTGTCAATGATATATAAATTTTATAACTTTTATTTATAAACTATTTTTATATTATCCGGGTCAGCTTTTATCATCAAAATGACCATATTTTCAATTACAAACGTAGATCTAAAGATGTAAGTTTCTTTTAAAGTAAAGTAACATTCAAAATATATTGGGCAATTTTTATGTTTATTAATAATAAATATACTTAATACTTAATAATTTTACTTTAAATAATTAATTATTTCAAATAAAAAAGAGATTTTGGTTTAAAATAGTTTCAAAATATAATTATCATTTGACACAACGTATACTCTGAAATGCTCGAGCGAGTGCGAGCGAGCGAATAGCACGCATTGCAGATCTCTATTGTATACATAATGCGACCAGCATATTCCCTGTGTGATCACTGGATGGCTCCAGTTTTTTGTAGACTCCTGAAGTGTTTGGATATTGTTATTTATTAGTAACTTTGGTTTGTGTGTGAGAACTTAACCATGTCACGAAAGTGCGCAATATGATCCGAATAATTTGTTATGCGTGTGGTGAATTGATACTTACGAGTAAACAACAAAGAGAGAACTTCACTCCCTTTGTTCGAAAGTTTTATTATTAGGGGCGGATTTTAATGAAAAGTCAGTTTTCTCTTTTCACTTTAGAACAATGCCTTTTAATATTTTATTTCTTATTTTTATTAAATTTTATTTCTTATTTCTATTATTTAGTCTGTCTTTTAATCAATTATATATTGTGAAGGAATTAGGGTTCATAATTATAGACAGGCAAATTTTGGAACAGAGTTTTGCACATTAAGCTGAGGAAATAAATTGTTACACAATTTATCTGTCTATGAATATGGACCCTAATTCCTTCACAGTACATAAATTTTATGTTATGACAAAATAAAATGACCCATTTTTATGTGACTTTTTTTGCATTTTTCGTCGCTTTCGAATAATAATTATTTACCGTTCTCCAGCATTTTTAAAGCATTTTCACTGATATAATCTATTTTAACATTTTAATAGTACATGGTTTAAATGTACTATTACTTCTTTCACGAGATGCAACAAGTTCCTGAGTAGCCAATTCGATTTATTCGCTCAGAAATTGTCATGTCAGCCGTTGCGAGTGTGTAATCCAGGGTTCCTGTGACGCCTATCAGCGCTATTATCGGTTCGACGGATTTTGGGATAACTAAAGTCAGAGATTTCCTGGTAAAGAACAGTACAAACCATAAGTTCGCAAACTGAGTTAATTTGGACGAAAGGAAGAAGCTTCAGTTACATCAGTAACATAATCCAACAGCTTGAGTTGTTCATCTGAAATGGCTTTGATGAATTTTTTACGTCATTTTTCTTTGCTTTTTGGACATTTTAAAAACATTTAAAGACCATTTTATTGATAATTTTTGCGATGATTTAGCGCATCAAAATCCGTCCCTAGTTATCTTTATTTTGGTTGCAAAGAAGATCAGTACAAGATTTGAGTCCCTTGAGTCTGTTGTGTTACTTGTATTAGGCATTTAATAGGGTACGCAAACGGTTCTCCTCATATGCTATTTGCTGTTCCCGTGGTGTGGAGAGAGCCGAAAGATCATTCTTCGGACTGTTATTTTTAATAAAACGGGAATCTCAAATACGTCAAAGCATTCTCCCTACACCTTTTTACCCAGAATCTACCGATGAAATTGAAAATTTCAGATCAGAAGAGAATCAGTGTGCAGATCACGATGATGATCAGCACGATTCAATTCGGAGGTTTTTAATAAGCCTCATTTATTAACACAAGGAGTTCTGCACGATTCAGTGCGTTATCTATATTTACTGAAGAAACTGTCAAAACTTTTGCGGCCACGAATTAAAGGCTGATCCTTCTTCATCCCGAAACTAGGGTTTCATATTTTCGAAATCATCAAGAGGCATTTAAGAATTTTTTCTCAAGAAGGTAATGTGGTGTACTGTAATAATATTTCACCCGTGCTGAACTCTCTAGGACATGCTCACAATCTAGAGAAATGACGTTTGTTTGTTGATTCGTCAAACAACTTAAAAGGTGTCCTCCCTTCACAATGGTAATAAATTGCCATCAGTTCCACTTGCTCTTGCTATTAATATAAAAGAATCCAATGGAATAAAGATACTATTTTTAGAGAAGATTCAGTATGAAAAATTTACCTGGAACATGTATGGAGATTTTAAGGAGGATCTGTTTTTAGGTTTACAGACGGGAAACACAAAATGTTGCAGTTTTTGGAGTGAGGAGGAGTGAGTGAGATTTTTGGAGTGTAATGTGAGTGGGGCACAAGGGATCGTAAAAGCCGAGCTTCAAATAGAAGATTTGGCCTTCACGTAAATCTTTCTGCCTGGAAGTCACAAAAACGTTTTCGTGACTTCCAGACTTCCAGGCAGTCGTTTTTGTGACTTCCAGACAGCAGAAAACTGATGATGATGGCTAAGCCATTGAAAGCTGCTCTTGAAATAAATAGTATTGTTGACAATGACAACGCCTTCAATCATTTCAGTTATAAAAGTTCCCTAGCTGATAGAAAAAAGATATTTCTCCCATCTCTTTGTATCAAATTAGGTTTGATGAAGAATTTCGTGAAAGTCAGAAGGGCCTTTTTGTATTTGAAAGAAAAGTCTCACGTTTTGGGACAAAATACTCAAGGACATCATTAATTAACACCTTTTAGGTATGCTGAATATTTGTAATTACTTTAGTGTAAATGCAACGATTGTAAAATATTTACTGAAGTGCCACAAAACAACGTTCCGTGATGGAGACAGTGGCTTTCATTTTTTAATTCAGCGTAAAATTTCTTATAAAGATCAGCCAATAAAATTTCTTGTAGTATAAAAAAGGTTTAATTTTGTAGATCAGTGTTATCAGCATCATTCTCATGACATGTCATCTTTTCATTGGTGCATTTTTGACGTGACTAACTTTTAAATGAATATTTATCACGAAGTATAGGTGATAGAAATGTATAGTTGTTGGGTCACTTTTTGCCATTTTTTAATTTTTGAGTAATTTTTCTGGAGCTTTTTGCGTCATATTTGTCATTTTATGCATTTTTTTCCTTTTCCTGTTTTTTGTTAGTGGATGTTTCATGAATTCACAATGACACACTAAAACAGAGTTTTTATTGTATCATCAGTTCATGACGAAATTCTTTACTGCAGTGGTCTCTGTTTTTCGAACACTCAAAATTACATGGATCTTCGGTAACTTCCTTGATCATTCAAAACTGACGATTGCAAGATCGGAGGAAATATATATATTAGTATTTTTTTAAAAATAGGTAATTTCCTCTAATTTTTAAGACATTTTAAAGGTAATTTTCAAAGAATTTTTAGGTAATCAGAATCCGAGTTCTGGTTATCAACCTTGATGCACTTTTGCACATTACGCAATGATGCACCTGTACTTTTTATACATATTACTCGTATAATATATTTTTACCACTCATTGCAATTCGGCGCTCTAAAGCACCCTTTTCAGTTTATTCCCGCTCTCTTGAGAACGTGTGTGAATGTTGGGTTATAGTTGATAGTTCATAGATCGATAAAAAAAAGCATCGAAAGGGAATGAATCGGCGAAAGTAATTTAGAATATTCTGAAAGGTAAACTGGAAATGAATTGATAGCACTGTTTCAACCTGAAATATTTGAAATTGGTCAGTGGAGTAGCGAATAAGAGCTTTGTTCTGGTTTGCATTGGAAGGATTTTTAAACACTGGAGAACGATATCAATACTGCCACAGGTAATTGTTTTTCACAGTGCAGTTCCTCCGTGTGTACAAAAAAATATTTATAATGGTCCTTGTTTTCACAGTATTACCTAGCAGAGAAAAACAAGAGTTCAATCATGGTGGAAAGAGATGGGTGAGCCACTCCGGTGCACCGATTTTTGCTCGTTTTGGGCAGCACCAGTTTGCGTCAAGGACCACGTGACCACAGCACATGCACTTCGTTTGAAAAGACAGTCTAGACGCTGAGCGCCATGTTGCGTGGAGAGCGAGAAGTGTTGAGAAACATTTTTAAAGAGGCATAAAGTGACAATTTTCAACGGTGACCAACCAAAATTAACACGATTAAGGTGTACTAGATGCAATATGAAAAAGAAATGCTTCGTATATCTTTTCAATGACTTGTAAGAAGGCGATCATTTTGGAATCTTGCTGCATTTAAAATTCCCGCTAATATCCTGAAACAAATTGGTGCCCGAAGCGCATTGGCTGATGTCGGATACAATAGTTCATCCATCTCCCATCCATCATAGGTTCAATTAATACTATGACTACCACATATTGTAATGCGTTTGTTTTATTCGAACGTTCTTTCCTTGTTCAGTTTTGCAGAACAATGAATGAAGCACTTTGTGACTGGATTAGCAGATGTCTTTTCTTTTTCCGTGCCCGGTCACTCCATTATCGATCACCTGCTATTATGCATATATCATTTTAGCCCTTCTGTATGTTCAAGCTACATAACATTTTGTGTATGTATGTGTGATTAAAAATAAAGCGCGACCTTACAGACAAGTGACTAAATTTGCAGTTGACTGCAATATCTCTTTCTACATGCCATATTTCTGCACTTTTCTGTAAGCATATTTCAGTAAACCGTCGTTTGCACGATCTCGCTTAACACGAATTTCACAGTAATTGCGGTAATACGGACATTTATAATAATCGGATAACACTAATTTTTATAACACGAACTCCGATTATTTCGGTCCCTTGGAATTCGTGTTAACGAGTGTTTACTGTATTATTATTATTATTATTATTATTATTATTATTATTATTATTATTATTATTATTATTTCTTTTCTTCTCGCGAAAAAGCCCAATTCGGACCACGCAAAGTACTCAGATGTATTTCTTAGCCTTTCTTTGTGTCCATATTTCTTTCATCCTTCGGCTGTGCGCCTTTTGTCTCCCTTCGGTCCAAGCTTTTTCTGTTCTACACGTTCGTACTTCTTCCAAATCAATCCGCCATGACTGCATTTAGATCTTAATGTGTTTCTATTTTGAATGTCTTCTTCTGTGGTCCCTAATAATTTAAGGTTCTTGTTAATTTAGGATTCATTATTTTGATGTGTCCATAAAAATTTAGTCGTGTTCTGACATATTATTATTATTATTGGCGGCATGACGGCCATTTCTGACCATGCTAAACGATTAACGTGTGTAACTTTAAGAATCACAACTTTAAGAAACTTTTTCAGCAGTATCCCTCGGTACGACAAGGTTGTTACGCCTTGAAGTGTGAATTATGAGGTGATAGAGTGATTATGAGGGGTGAAGGAACAATCACAAATACGACCGTGCCCACGCAGGACTCGAACCTGCAGCCTCCTCGGCTCAGACGACGGCTGCCGCAACCGTGTCCCACGGGGTTGGATTATTATTATTATTATTATTATTATTATTATTATTATTATTATTATTATTATTATTATTATTATTAGTATTATGGGGAGTTGCCGATAACATTGACGTATGTTTTGATTATTGAGCCTGTGGATTAATACCTTGCAGGGGAGTCGCTGGTGCTCCGTGCCTGTGGGCTGCCTCGGCTGCCATGGTGTTGGCTGAGGGCGCCAGCGGCGTTTCGCCTCTCGCGATCGCAGCGCGCGCCGGAGGTGTTCATCGACCGATCATCGTGGGTCAGCGCGTTTAATATTCTAGCCGAACATCTACTGTGTAATCACCGCTCATTAACTAGTTTCGTCCCGACAGTAACTTATATTTCGCGTGCGAGCTGCGACGCAGCGGAGCGGAACCCAAGACGCCGGCCTCGTGGGAAGAAAGGTCCGGCAAAAATTCAATAGCTAGTCTCGGGGTCAGTGGTGGACCACATGATCGCCGGTCGTTGAGGAAAGAAATGCCGGAGGCACCCTTCACCCCTTCCTTGACCAGCGACACTTTCGCTGTGTAGTCACATAATGTTTCCTTAATATTTTATATATAGCTTGCGCCACACTTTCTAGACAAGGTCGTTGCTTATCCTTTCTCTCATTTGAATGATCCAGCCATAATAGGTGCATTTTTTTAATGATACCTTTTATCCTTGACCTCATTTTTCATCCCGAGGTTTTTGAACTGTTTAAGGTATTTTGATGAACTTTCGCTTCATGGAGCGTAAGTACTCTTTTGCACTATAAAAAAGACTGTGTTTAGGTACTTTTAATTAAAAAAATAATATGCCTTTCTTACATCCTTAAGAGAAATCAAGATGTGCACCAAACAGTGGCTGCCAATGACTAGGTAATCAATTGCTGTGAGTATCCACAAATTAGGCTATGCTTTGGGGCCGGGCATTCGTTGCCACCGTTTGTATCAATGCTTTTCTGGTGGTCATAGCCCTCCACGCGCTCTATAGTCTTCTCGCTCTCCGTTTACTGCAGTCGTTCCGTTCTGCTTCTTCCATTTGTGCGTATCCCATTTCGTCGGTCACGACCGCTTGTGAACAAGAGAAGTCCTTCAATTGTCCTCATCCCGCGCGATCTGTCGCCTCGCCCGCCGCCATCCTCCGTCTGTCCCAAAGCGGCGAAAGACGAGTAGCTGCTATCTATTTTTTGAATTATGGCGGCAGACAACTGTCCCAAAGTTAGAAAGAATGAATTAGGTCCATTAAAGACCGCGAGGGACTGCGTTAATAAATGGGCTGCCAGAGTAATTTGAAAGCGCTCTTGTGTTTGCGGAGAAAGGCTAAGCCTTCCCTGGGCGCTTGCGATTCTGCTTCTACCGGTCCGCAAGCGTCGGGAAGACCGACGAGGGGGGCGGGTGGGATGAGAGAAGCTAGGAACGGGAGAAGAACTCAGTCGTTCCCTCGAGCAGCTGGATAGACTGGTCGCAAGGTGCATTGCCAGTGAGTGAGAATTGGGATGGTAGCAGCACGAACAGTAATTTACGTATTGGTATTGAGAAGGGTTCTTGCACAGGCGTCAGTCGTGGAGGTAGTACAACCTCTGCCCTCCTAGGGCGCGCCTCGCATTCATTTCGTGCGGCCGATTCGTAGGAGCCGTCTGCTCCGCCCCGATCGCCGCTTTGTCGCCCCCGGCCTGCGCCTCCTGATCTCTGCGGCGACCGATCGCTATCGCTCTTCTGGCTTTCACGAGCGCCGCCTTAGCCGAGATTGCGGCGCGGCTCAATTCGAATACCGGACGGGGGGGGCGGAGCTAGGGAGGAAAAGAGGACCGCGGTCCATCTGAAACACGGCGAAGGGGCTGCGCTCCCAATACCCCGAGTTAAGCCTCGTGTGCCCGCTATGCCTCTTTTGCCTTTTCTTTCAGATCTTCCTTTTCTTTTTTCCCCATGCTTACTATCTTCCTTTTTGAGGTCTGTCGTGTCCTCACTTTTGACGTTAGTGCATTTTGTTATTTCTTCTGCTAGTTTCTAAGATTTTTTTCTTTGTAAGCAGCTTCCATCCCATCGATCAGTTTGTTTCTCCGGTTTTCCTTCATGCACTATCTTGACATTGTGATATCTTTCCATCTAGCCGCTGCTCGGCTTTTGTAACTGGAGCCATCTGACACTGACGAGTCGACTCTTTTTGACTTTTTTACAGTCGTAATCTTAAATTGTTCTCATAAATTATCGTCTCTGTACGATTACCGTACTCGATTTTCTTATTGTTACGTGTTCAACCAATAATTGAACATTCCTCCTTAATATTATAACATTTTCACGTTTGGTTTATATCTCATCATTCTCTTGTTCAGAACGTCAAACGCAACTTATACATTTCATTCGCGTTCTCTCCATTCATTCCCCCGCCTCCGCGTAGCGTCGCCACAGCGCCCGGCGCTCCGCATGCCGGGGTCGCTCCCCAGATGCCCTCGTCTTTCACTGCGATATCAAAAGGCGCCGTCTTCCCGCCGCCCCGCCACAACTCTCTTCCGCTGGCACTACCAAAATCGGTTACCACAAAACCACATATACCACCATTTAGAACTATTTAATTGCTAATTAATTACGCAAAAATTAATTTTTTTGCTCTTCAAACTTTTGCGTTATGAATGGTGAGCTAGCGGAAGATTCCGCTGGATCAACCACAATTAGTTACCACAAAACCAAATACGCCAACTTGTAGAGCGATTTAATTGCTAATTAATTACGCAAAAATTATTTCAATTGCTCTTCAAACTTCCGAGTAAATAATTATAAACTAGCACTTCCGGTTTCCGCTGGCACTACCAAAAACGGTTACCACAAAACCACATACGCCATCTTGTAGAGCGATTTAATTGCTAATTAATTACGCAAAAATTAATTTTTTTGCTCTTCAAATTTTTGCGTAATGAATGGTGAGCTAGCGGAAGATTCCGCTGGATCTACCACATTTAATTACCACAAAACCAAATATACCATCTTGTAGAGCGATTTAATTGCTAATTAATTACGCAAAAATTAATTTTTTTGCTCTTCAAACATTCAAGTAATTAATTGTAAATTGCCGGGCACACGCGGCCCGCCGGCCGGCCGGCCGGCCGGCCGAACGGTTGGCGTCGTGACGTCACGGTTGAGGGGTATCCAGGCCGCAGCCGTCGCGCCGGCGCCGCTGCCCGCCCGGCTGACTGGCAAAAATGAAATACACGAACTGGCCGTGAACTGACTTCGGTATTGAAAATTATGCCAGTACTTTGTTATGTTCATAACAACAGAGAAATGGGCCGATAATTTTGAATTTCATTTTTGTTGTCTTTTTTGAAGAGCGGCTTAATTTTAGCTGTTTTGAAAATATCTGGAAACGTTCCAGTGCATAAAGATGCATTAAATATGTGAGTTAACGGGTGTATAATGGCATACGCGCAAGTCTTTAACAAAGAATCCGGGAATTCATCTAAACCGGACGAATATTTATTTTTAAGTTTACCGATTATTTTGAGAATTTCATAGGAAGAAGTTTCGGAAACGGACATTGTGTCTAAAATTTTGGGTGAACTATCTGTTTTTGAATTTTGTGGCTGAAGACTCTTAGTGAGATCGGCAACAATTCTCCAAAAGTATTGGTTAAAGAGACTAGCCATTGTTGCCGGATCGTTCACATTTATATCGTTATATTTTAAAACAACATTCTCTACGGGTTTTTTAGTTGATTTGGTAGTATTTTTTATTATATTCCACATTGCTTTAGTTTTATTATTTGAGTTCAAAATATCCTGATCGTTTTTCATGATTTTAGCCTGCCTTATGACTTTTCGTTTGTATTTTTTAAAGTAGATAAGGAAATCTTGAAATACGTCATGACGTTTAGAAATGAAAGAAAGAATTCGCTTGTTTTTACAAGATGTGCTAATCCCTTGTGTTATCCAAGAATTGCTTTTCCGTGAAATATTTAATTTTCGTTTTTGAAGAGGAAAGCAAGGGTTAAAATGAAATGAAAGAGTTGAAGAAAAAAGAATTATATTTGTTGTTTGTATCAACAGTATTATAAACCGCTTCCCATGACTCCTGCATCAAGTAATCAATGACTAATTTAATTTTACTTTTAGTAAACAATCTAGTCATACTTGTATTATTTATTGTGTCAGTGATGGCATTTCTTATAATGGTAAGAATTTGTGGATCGTGGTCACTGTATCCTAAATCTTTTGTTTCAACTTCATATCGAGTAGTAGTTTTGTTAATTATAATTTGATCAATTGCCTTCATCGAATGTTGTGTGATCCGTGTAGGTACATTAATTGTAATGTCTAAATTGAAGGAATTAATTAAATTGAGAAACTTTTCTTTCTCGCAAGAATCGACCAGAAAATCAATGTTAAAATCTCCGCATAACAATGGATTCAAAAGAGCGATTGCTGACTTTGTTAAGTGTTATCTCCAGGTTTTCTAAGAACAAAATATAATCTGCAGTTCTCTTGTTGGAGGTCTGTAAATGCAAAGTATTATCACTTTTAGTGAAGTAAGATGTACAACAGAAATTTCGAAAATATTTTCAATGGAATACACATTTAATTCCGCCAAGAATCTCAAGAAAAAGCTTATTCATCCGCCATCTCAAGAAAAAGAGCTTAAACATTTTCAGTAATACTTTAAACATAAGAGTTCATTTTCAACTTCATTTTCTGTGCATGTCTTCTAGAATTCAGTGGGAAATACAATTATTCAAATTATCGTTTCTATGTTGTCGCGGCAGGAAGTATTATTCCGAAGGACAACATGGATAAGAGCCAAAATGTATTGCTTATTTATCCTTGAAAATAGATTTTATTACATGGGAGTGTTTTTTCCTCCTTCTCCTGTTTTCAAAATTTAAGTAGTATATGACTTAGTGTAGGGATCACAGAATTTTGAAAATGCGCACACAATTCACTTTTCCCCATAGCACGTCATACGCAGTTTTAACTGTTTTTTATGTTAAATAAATAAAAAGAGTTTGTGTGAAAATTACGGGGAATTGGCAATGGTAAATAAGTTACGCTGTTAATGTTTTAATTTATGTGAAGAATAGATCCACTCTCAGGCCCAGTCTGCAGGATGTGAGTGTCCCGCGAGGGGAAGGGGGGGGCAAGAGGCGATGAACTATTGAATTTGTTTGTTAGATGACCTTGAGATTTCGACGGTCTGTGTTCCCACCTCGTTTCAATCTCCACACTACCCCTTCTCTTTCCCCTTGAAGCTGCCACCCGACTCTCGCTTGACGTCACAAACTTACAGTATTATTTAGTGTATTTAGTATTATTAGTTAAGTGTTTTGTAAAAATATTTGTTAGAGTGTATAATACATTACTTTTTTATAGGGGTATTTTACTTTTCTCTCTTGAGCAGAGCATGTGCATGTGCTTCTTTACAGATAACCAGTTTGTGTGAAATGAGGCAGTCACTAGTATTTATTAATTTCATTAGATTTCTCTTAATGTACATTGTTATATTTAATGTATTATAATATTGGTATTTTCATGTAGAATTATAACGAATATGTAATATTACAACTGATATTATTGACATAGACAAAATAAATACAATAAATAATAAAATATTTTATTGAACTTCTGTGTAGTTTGTGTTCAGAATTATTTAAACAGTATCTCTCACTTCATTTATTATGGTCAATAACAAAAAATACGTCAAACATATTTAATACTTATTTAATATTTGTCTTTCATTTTTATGTATATTTTTTGGTTTTAATATTTTTACTTTACACATCTTAATATTTTACTAGCTGCACAGCAGTGAAGTTTTTAATTCTTCTAGGTCTTTGAAAAAATTGGTTTATTTCTTAAGGCTTTATTACATTGCCAACGATTCAACAATGCCTAATTGACCTAATCGGGGCTCACACCAGACCTGTATATTGTGGATTACGTACTTCAAATCAAGTTAGTTAAAACTACACTGATTTCAAAACACAAATACTTCGACTACACTGTCATTACATGTATTTAAGAAATAGGAAGACTATTTGGAAAAGGGGCTGGCAGATAGTTTGTAATTGAATGTTTTAAACATGGTGGAAATTTCCACCATGGTTTTAAAGGAGTTTAAATATAGATATTTCTTGTCAACAATGTCATGAGGTACAAACACGTGATGAGTTGAGACCGAAACAACATGTACTCGTAGTATGTAGTACGAAACATTAGAATATGTACATAAATACAAGTACATGTAGTATGAAACATCAGAATATGTACATAAATCTATATATATATATAAAAGAAAGTCGTGTTAGTTACACTATTTATAACTCAAGAACGGCTGTACCGATTTGGCTGAAAATTGGTGAGCAGGAAGCTTAGAGCCAGGAGACGGACATAGGATACTGTTTATCCCGTTCGACAGCGTTCCTGTGTGAGAACGCACGTTTTCGCGTGATTTCGCATGTTTTCGCGTGAAGGTACTTAACTGAAGAGTGCAACCTATGCACCAAAATACAGGAACAATAATGAATGATTAATCTACTTAATTTTTTTATTTGTATTTTCTAATAAACAATTTAACTTAATAAATTCCAAAATCTGCTTATTTATTGCCTTTAACAGCCGGTCCCTATGATTACAGCTTTGTATTTCTCTCTTAAACAAAAATCAATTCCAAAAAAAACGCTCTGCTACGTAATAGATTTTTTAATTATCTATTTAATATCAGAGCGTTTTTTTTATTCTTCTTTGTTTGAGAGAAAAACACAAATCTGCAATTGCTTTATTATCACGAGTGCAACAAGGATAGTACAGTTTCTCACAGTGAGTGCGACGCGAGAAAAAGATGGGACCGGCTGTTAAGGCGGAACAGAGTTCGCCGGGTCAGCTAGTATGTAATAAAAACAGGAAGAATTAGGGACCGAATACCGAAATAATAGCGGTAAAGGTATTTATACCGGTATAGAAATACCTTTACCTCTATTATACCTTTATTCAAAATACCTTTAAAAATACCGGTATAAGACGTCAAATACCGGTATTTTTAGAGGTATTTTACCTTTATCCGACGTCTATACCGGTAAAATACCTCTATTTAAAGGTATTATACCGGTATTCTCTCATCAAAATACCGGTATTTTCCTATGAAAATACCGGTATTTCAGTAGAATCATACAGGTATTTGGGGGAAATTCATTGTGATTTTTTTCCGCTGAGATGGCTCAGAGGAAACAACTGTTTACACGGCAGAGTTTCTGACCGGGAGGTCCTAGGGTTCGAGTCCCGAGGGTGGCGGATTTTCGACACATATTCTAGCTAGGTCGAGTTCTGCCGTTGACTGGGAAGTCGAGTTCTGTCGTCAGACGGATGGACCACCCAACGGTCTTTCGCAGACATCAACACGAGCTCGTTCGCTGACCTTGGACCTCACGTCCGGGCGCAGAGCTTGGCGACACGTCATAGATAAAAAATGGAGAAACGTGTCTTCTTATCCATAAATGAGTCCTCCCACGCATACCAAACTTCCTTTTTGCACGACTGTGTTTATCACTAAATACGATTATTTGCTTAAACTTGATCGTATCACTAACATTCCCGAAAATAATTATTTTCAGTTTGCCCAGTTTCCTTATTCTGCACCATAATTAATAATTATATATATATATATAATTATTAATTGTAACTAAAACAATATTGACATTGAATGCTAATAGACATTAACTATTCTTATTTAAATTAAATGTTAATTTTAATTAAAAAGTAAAAATGTTAATATTGATAAACTCTTTTTTATTAATTAATAATATTAGTATATATTTCTTATTATTAAGGAAGAAACACTCTTCTCGAAGTGGGCTCCTCCAGATGCATTTTACAATGTAAGCTACCCGCGTAGAAGGGAACCCTTGCCCACATGCGATGTTAATAGCTAATAATAATAGTAATAATAATAATAATAATAATAACATAATAATTTACTTTTATTACAAATTTTCTCAATATTTGCAGTTAATGTCAAAATATATTAAACCCTTCATATTAACCAGGAAAATAACATTTTATTTTAGCCCTATTTATTAATGTATAATTAAGATTTAATTGTGAAATGAAGTAAAAGGAAATCATTTTTTAACAATAACAAAACTGGGCCTGAAAGCCTGAGCGTTCGTGATTATCTCAAGGTGTCAACGCTTCCTCAGTTCGCCGAAGGAGGGGTCGGGGAGGGAAGAAACGGTCCTACGCCTACGGCCGGCGCATACGTTGACAGCCTCTCCATGTGCGAAATACAAAGACAGGCTTAGGTCATCTCTCAGGTCAGATGGGAGATAGCTCGATGTAGGACACTACGAAAAGGTTCTCTTCAATGGAATCAATAATTATTATTTCATATTTCAACTTTTCCGAAGTTTAAATTAAGGGAGGTTTTCAATACATACAACGTATGCAAAACGTAAACGCCCGAAAACAAAACATTTACAATAATAAGAATAGAATTTAATACAGTTGTTTTATATATATACAAAATAATAATTTAAACAATAAATAACAATTATGAAATGATATTTGATTAATAAACATTTTGTGAGATATTATTAACTAAAGTAACCTATTTTTTCAACATGTATGGATGGTAAGCTATATTTCTTCATTGAAAATACCGGTATAATACCGGTATAACCTTTATGGACGTCCATACCGGTATAGACGTCCTATAGAGGTATTTTACCGGTATAAAAGAATAAAGGTATTTGAAAAAGGTATGGAAAAATACCGGTATTATACCGGTATTTTTTACCGGTATTCAATACCTTTTCGGTCCCTGGGAAGAATATGTAACAAACAGGGAAGAATATGTAATATCGAATATAATATGTTACATTAAAATACTCGAATTATAAACACATTAACATAATACGAACTCATTTTTATAAAATATTTCCTATACAAATTTTAAAAGCATTCCAAACGTTTTAAAATTCATTTGGAAAGCACAAGTGATGCACAAGTGAGCCAAATAGCAATGGAACAAATGTTCTAAAGATAATGTTTATCCTTCCATAATTATTAAATATCTACACATATCCAAAGAGTCGTCAATCGCATTACTGATTTATGACTAGCAGATGCTACAAAAAATGCCCATAATTCAAACCTCGATTTACAAATAACTTTGCCACTGTGAAAGAACAGTAAGTCACGTGTACAAATACTTCTGCTATAACCCTGTAAGGGGTTAATGTCACATAGGCAATGTTTTGCGATATAGCCCGACACAATTGAAACAATACAATGTCAACAAAATGAATTTCTAACTCGATACCACAGAACGTACTACGATAGAATCAAGTATTTTCCAACATATCGTAGATTAGGACACGCTTACGGTCATACAGCGAACATTAGCAAAGTACTTGGAAGACCTTTATGAACATAACAAAGTACTGGCATAATTTTCAATATCGAAGTCAGTTCACGGCCAGTTCGTGTATTTCATTTAAATTTGCCAGTCAGCCGGGCGGGCAGCGGCGCCGGCGCGACGGCTGCGGCCTGGATATCCCTCAACCGTGACGTCACGACGCCAACCGTTCGGCCGGCCGGCCGGCCGGCCGGCGGGCCGCGTGTGCCCGGCAATTTACAATTAATTACTCGAATGTTTGAAGAGCAAAAAAATTAATTTTTGCGTAATTAATTAGCAATTAAATCGCTCTACAAGATGGTATATTTGGTTTTGTGGTAATTAAATGTGGTAGATCCAGCGGAATCTTCCGCTAGCTCACCATTCATTACGCAAAAATTTGAAGAGCAAAAAAATTAATTTTTGCGTAATTAATTAGCAATTAAATCGCTCTACAAGATGGCGTATGTGGTTTTGTGGTAACCGTTTGTGGTAGTGCCAGCGGAAACCGGAAGTGCTAGTTTATAATTATTTACTCGGAAGTTTGAAGAGCAATTAAAATAATTTTTGCGTAATTAATTAGCAATTAAATCGCTCTACAAGTTGGCGTATTTGGTTTTGTGGTAACTAATTGTGGTTGATCCAGCGGAATCTTCCGCTAGCTCACCATTCATTACGCAAAAGTTTGAAGAGCAAAAAAATTAATTTTTGCGTAATTAATTAGCAATTAAATAGTTCTAAATGGTGGTATATGTGGTTTTGTGGTAACCGATTTTGGTAGTGCCAGCGGAAGAGAGGTCCCGCCACAGGCCTCGACGGAAGGTTTCTGTCGCCCTGACTGACAGATTTTCGCCCCCGCCAGCGCCAGTGCCTTCACTCCGTCCCGACCCAGCCCCGCCCCGCCCCGCCCCGCCCCGCCCCGCCCCGCCCTGCCACTAGCCCCGCCAGCCTTTACACTTTGGTTGTAGGGTAGGAGGGTATTTCTGAGATGCCTTTTGACTCCAAAGGCAACTGCTGGGACGTAAGTAGGTCACAAGGCCGAATACGATGTTGCGAGTTTCATAAGGAGGAAACATTAATTAGCTAAGATGAAACCGGCTGTCCGAAGGAAATTTTTTAAAAAAATTGTGAATGTGCTCGATTGTTTTGACATTGCAATTCTTGATGGTTTAGTCATATCAAGATACCAACTTCTTCAGTAAATTAAATTTAAACTGAGTTATCAAATATTTCGTATGATTTTACAATTCCCTTCTTGCCACCTTCCACTGCAGAAATGAATTTTCTGTACACAACACACACGCACGCGCGCGCGCGTGCGCGCGCGTTCGTGTTTTGACCAGGGACTGAAAAGGTATTGAATACCGGTAAAAATACCGGTATAATACCGGTATTTTTCCATACCTTTTTCTAATACCTTTATTCTTTTATACCGGTAAAATACCTCTATAGGACGTCTATACCGGTATGGACGTCCATAAAGGTTATACCGGTATTATACCGGTATTTTCAATGAAGAAATATAGCTTACCATTCATACATGTTGAAAAAATAGGTTACTTTAGTTAATAATATCTCACAAAATGTTTATTAATCAAATATCATTTCATAATTGTTATTTATTGTTTAAATTATTATTTTGTATATATATATATATATATATATATATATATATATATATATATATATATATATATATAAATAAAACAACTGTATTAAATTCTATTCTTATTATTGTAAATGTTTTGTGTTCGGGCGTTTACGTTTTGCATACGTTGTATGTATTGAGAACCTCCCTTAATTTAAACTTCGGAAAAGTTGAAATATGAAATAATAATTTTTGATTCCATTGAAGAGAACCTTTTCTTAGTGCCCTTCATCGAGCTATCTCCCATCTGACCTGAGAGATGACCTAAGCCTGTCTTTGTATTTCGCACATGGAGAGGCTGTCAACGTATGCGTCGGCCGTAGGCGTAGGACCGTTTCTTCCCTCCCCGCCCCTCCTTCTGCGAACTGAGGAAGCGTTGACACCTTGAGATAATCACGAACGCTCAGGCTTTCAGGCCCAGTTTTGTAATTGTTAAAAAATGATTTCCTTTTACTTCATTTCACAATTAAATCTTAATTATAAATTAATAAATAGGGCTAAAATAAAATGTTATTTTCCTGGTTAATATTAAGGGTTTAATATATTTTGACATTAACTGCAAATATTGAGAAAATTTGTAATAAAAGTAAATTATCATTATATTATTATTATTATTATTATTATTATTATTATTATTACTATTATTAGCTATTAACATTGCATGTGGGCAAGGGTTCCCTTCTACGCGGGTAGCTTACATTGTAAAATGCATCTGGAGGAGCCCACTTCGAGAAGTGTTTCTTCCTTAATAATAAGAAATATATACTAACATTAATTAATAAAAAAGTTTATTAATATTAACATTTTTACTTTTTAATTAAAATTAACATTTAATTTAAATAAATGTATAAATTAACAAACAAAATAATAAATTAATTTACACAAATTTAATGCAAACATTTAAACTTTAATTAGTATTAATATTTTAAACTATTTATTAAAATTAATTAATATTATATAGTACTATTAATATTTTTTCTTAATGAAATTTCTTAAATAATACATGGATGTAAATTAAATCATTAATTTTGAATTAAACATAACGCTTCTGTTTTCTCGCGTGAGAATAGTTAATGTCTATTAGAATTCAATGTCAATTTTTAATATTGTTTTAGTTATAATTAATAATTATATATAATTAATTGATATATATAGTTATAATTATTAATTATGGTGCAGAATAAGGAAACTGGGCCAACTGAAAAAATTATTTTCGGGAATGTTAGTGATACGATCAAATTTATGCAAATAATCGTATTTAGTGATAAAAACAGTCGTGCAAAAAGGAAGTTTGGTATGCGTGGGAAGACTCATTTATGGATTAGAAGACACGTTTCTCCATTTTTTATCGCTACTAGAAAGGACTAGATTTATACGGAGAAATTCGATACATTTTCAACACTCTATCACGTGTCGCCAAGCTCTGTGCCCGGACGTGAGGTCCAAGATCAGCGAACGAGCTCGTGTTGATGTCTGCGAAAGACCGTTGCCTGGTCCCTCCGTCTGACGACAGAACTCGACTTCCCTGTCAACGGCAGAACTCGACCTAGCTAGAATATGTGTCGAAAATCCGCCACCCTCGGGACTCGAACCCTAGGACCTCCCGGTCAGAAACTCTGCCGTGTAAATAGTTGTTTCCTCTGAGCCATCTCAGCGGAAAAAATCACAATGAATTTCCCCCAAATACCTGTATGATTCTACTGAAATACCGGTATTTTCTTATGAAAATATCGGTATTTTGATGAGGGAATACCGGTATAATACCTTTAAATAGAGGTATTTTACCGGTATAGACGTCGGATAAAGGTATAATACCTCTAAAAATACCGGTATTTGACGTCTTATACCGGTATTTTTAAAGGTATTTTGAATAAAGGTATAATAGAGGTAAAGGTATTTGTATACCGGTATAAATACCTTTACCGCTATTATTTCGGTATTCGGTCCCTGGTTTTGACTTGAAGTGCGTATCCTAAGCGCGTTCCTGTTCCAACGACCCCTGCTGCACCTCCCCTGCCTTTCACCACCATCGCACTAATGCCCCACAGGGCAATCTCGCTACCTCCACTACTCCATCAGTGCACTCTCGTCTTCATTCCATCTCCCTCCCCATCGGCTGCTCTTCTTTCCTTCATTTCTCCTCGTCTTTTCGGCTTTACATCATCTTTTCGATTTATCTTATCGATGCTTCTTTTCGATTGATTTCTGTCTTATTTGTTTCCCACGATCGTTCTGCATTCTACATGGCCCTACCTCTTTACTTCCTCCTCCATCTCTCCATCCACGTCTTGGCCTCCTTCGCCCTACATCCACGCACTCACCCGCCAACGCCGCGGTTGCTGTACGCCGCCGCCAGCGGACCCTTTTATAAAACCCTAGGCGGACGTGTTTGTTCCCGCCCGTTGCTATCGGCCGCAGACTTCGGGTGGCATGGAAATGGAGCCTAATTTGCAACTTAATCTGCGTGCGCCAGGCGGCGGCGGCGTTCGGAACGGCACTCGGTTGTCCGGTTTTGACGTCAGGCCTGGCTCGGAATGATACAGCGCGGTTTGCGGCTGCGCGGCGGAGACAAGTGTCTAGTCTTTGTCTTGTTGCGTGCTGGCGCGCGCGCGGTTTTCTTACTTAGTGTTAGTAGGTCTGCTGCGAGGTTGTCATTTTATAGAGTGAATTTAGCACTATCCCTTCCAAAAGTTAAAAAAAAATTGTAGCCGTTTTTGAGAAAATCCGATTTTTGTATTTTGTTACAATTGCAAATATTGCATGCAATATTGCGAGGAAACTGCTAAAATTTTCAAAAGAATGTACATCACCTTTATGAAAGAACTACTTATGGACAACAAACTTCACTTGAACGAAAAATCTCTATCTTCAGTTTTGTAGTTGTAGGAAGACGTCGATTAAAATTAAAACTTTTTGAATGTTCAAAAATTCAGTTAACGACGGAAATCGGACCTATGCAACCTTTATAACCGTATTTTGCTCTATTCTTACAAGAAATGTGAAGAAAAAAATTGGAGCCGTTTTTGAGAAAATTTTTAAAATGTCCGGAGGTTTCATGTAAAGTACCCCCACATTTTAAAGAATATTTTTCAACATTTCAAAGCGTGAACTAGAACCAAATGGACAGGGGATTCTTGAATTTGCAAAAGATCTTATGAATGGTTTAGACGCTAGTAGTGTTCACACACGGACGGGACGGGACGGGACGGACAGACTTTTGGTTTCAATTGGTGTTTCAGCATGAAGGACCCACGAATGAGGGATTCTGGTTACACCACGTGTTAAAGGATTTTTTTCTCTTTATTTTGCAACTGGTTTTATGTAATTTTTCGTTACCAGAGCCCGGCAATGAATTTTTTCCGCCGAAAATTCGCCTTTTTTCGCACAGCATTACATAACTTTCTCTATACTAAGAATATTACTCCGTGTATACGTAGCGGTAGTGCTTAATGTACCCTATACAATGACATAAACGCCATGTTACTCTATTCTTTTATTCTTTCAAAGTTACAGAAATGTACTTTTTTTACTTGTCTCTCCCGTCGTTAACATTTACATTACAGATGTATTTCGCTGCTCAATGCGTGAGCTTTAAAGTATCTTTAATGATGGTTCTTTGAAATGTCCGTAAGATCTCCATAATCGTTGAGTATAATTGAAATGAATTGACGAATTTTCTGAAATGTTTCAATCAAATTTTCTCAAAAACTATGGAAAATTTTTCGCCGAAATTCTCGACAATGGAAAAGAGTTCAATTCTCTCCGATATTCCAAAAGCTTGGTTTTGGCCAAGTTATTTGGAGCCTCAAAATAAAAATTAAAAATTTAAAAAGCTGAAAAATGTAGGTGCTTTTAAATCATAAATACGATAAACAGTATAAATTGCAGAAAAACGAAAAATAAACAATCGTGTCAATGGAATAAATTTCTGAATATTTTGTTTTATAACATTTTCTGGATGTATTGTAAATATTACCCCTAATGTGATTTTTCTGCAGCCTCTCGCCCAGAGATTTTGCCAGTGTTTTGAGGATAGAACGGTTACCATGACTAGAACGTTGTTATTAAACAATGTACTTGTTTTGATACAGTCGAAACACGGGAGCTATTATCCGTGGAATATTAAAAAAAATATTACGTATAAGTGTGCGTGTTAGCTAGCCATAATACACATACGTGATCTGGTTTAAGTGTCATCGTAGTGTATTACTTACGTAGTGATTTTTTCATATGCATCCGTTGGAATTATTTTTCCAATTACTCCTACAACATAAGTAAGAAATTGAGTAGATTATTTGAAATTTCACAGCTATATTTTGCGTTCATAATTTTTGCATCGTTTGTAGTTAGACTATAGTAATTACGTATTGTGACGTCGTGGGAATACACAATAATCACAGACACGAGCTTCAATGATAAATATGTACAGGTTTATTCACAATATGTACAGTAATAATTTAAGTTACTCAGCTCTGGTAGATCTTTACTTCCCTGATCGCAGGAGCGATCCTTAAAAATGAATAACTGACTCGTGGCCCGCGCCACTCCTCAGCGAGCCTCCCGCACACAGCAGACAGCTCCGGCGACCTCTGTCACCCGTGGATATAGTCCACAACGGCGTCCCAACACATGGGTTGCCGCACGAGCCTAGCTCGGCTCCGCACCGCCCTGGGCGCAAGTTTTGTGCCTTCGCACGAGGGTTCCCACTCAGCTCAACAAACCCCGCCCCCGCGCTCTGCGTTCGCTCTTATATAGCTACCACCCACGTGACCTGAAACGTCACTGGGTTTTGCACACGGCCCGCGCTGGCCGCGTTGCCAGGCATTTTTGGACATCCATTTCCATGGATTCCAAGAATTTGTCACGCGGCACGCGGCAAAAATGCGCTGTCCCGCACTTTGGGCATCCCTTTCCCTAGCTCTTAGGATTTCTCAGAATACCTCGGCGTGTCACATCCTTCCTGGCCCCTGGCGTTCAATCCTCTGCCGCCGCACCATTGTGGCGGTTGCTAGCTGTACCCCTACAATACGTTACATACTTCTCCATACCCTATTTTGAATTTTTTATGCAGGATATATCCACAATAAAAAAATTCGTCCCGCAACTAGATTTGTGGATCTGGATATGATTATACCATTTACCTGGCCATTGGGCTCACACTCTATTGATCTCTCTAACCTACTCTATATTAACATAATTTTTTTCATCAAAATCTAGCTAATATAAATAACTAACCTACTTCACGTACCTCCTTTCATTCTAATATATACAATTTTCTACAATCTTAAATTACAATACAGTCTGCTACAATTACATACGTAGTATTCACAATCAAATGATGTGATACTTTCCCTGATACCCCCAGAACCAACAATGTCTTCAGAGCTTCACTTTGAACCTATAATTGCACATACATAAGACACACATGAAACAAACAGAATACACAAACAATACACTTTCAACAATTTGTTACATATATACAGTGATTTTTCTCTTATCTTGATTTTATACAATGCAATCAAGTGATTCGGTTCAGTGTAGCCCTCCGCATTCCCAGTTCCGTTCAGGTTCCATGTATCAGTAAAACATACGGCTTAAGGCATCAACGTTTACGTGATCCTTACCCCTTTTATGAATAATTTCTAAATTGTATGCTTGGATCATTAATGACCAACGCATCAATCTCGGGTTCTTACTTGAACAATTATTTAGCCATACTAATGGGTTGTGGTCTGTTTCCACTTTAATTTTTGCATTTCCATCCAAATAGTACTTTAGTTTCTGCAAAGCCCATATTATGGCTGCGCACTCCTGTTCTGTTGTACATCGTAATAATTCCGTATCTGTGAATTTACGGCAAGTATAACACCGGTTTTTCTTCTCCTCTATCATTATACTGAGCCAAAATGATGCCAATACCTCTTTTTGACGCAACACACTGCACTATAAAGTCCTTATTAAAATCTGGCGCGTGAAGGACGGGTTCGTGACAGAGAGCGTTCCTCAATTTCTCGAATGCCATCTCGCATGCTGGCGTCCACGTTACCCTGCCTTCCCGTTCGCGAACTCGCAATAAGTCCGTTAATGGCGCTGATATACTCGCATAATCGGGAATAAATTTCCTGTAGTAACCCGTTAATCCGAGAAAAGCACGCACTTGCTTTTTCGTTTGAGGGACGGGGTGCTCTTTAATAGTTTTCACTTTGGCCTCTACTGGCCGGATCATGCCACTACCAACCATGTAGCCTAGGTATTGCACATTCTTACGCGCGTATTTACACTTGCTTGGCTGCACATGCAACTTCGCTTTCTCTAATATTAGAAACACCTGCTCTAAATGTCTAAGGTGTTCTTGCCATGTGTCGCTATAAATGGCGATGTCATCCAAGTATGGGACTGCAAATTCTGCACATCCTGCTAATAAAGCTGCCATCATCCTACTACACTGAAAAGGTGCATTTTTTAGCCCGAAGGGCAATCTTAATGGCCTATACGTGCCAAAGCTTGTACAGAAAGCCGCATATCTTTGCGCTCTCGGAGTGAGCGGTATCTGATGATAAAATTTTGCTAAATCCAATGTAGTAATAATCTTAGCTGCCGCTACTGCTTCTATCCTCTCCTCCATGTTCGGCAACGGAAAATATTCTGATTTTATAATTTGGTTTAGCTTACGATAATCTACGCACGGTCTTGGTTTTCGTCCCGGCGCCTCTACAAGAATCATAGGGGAAGCATAATCAGAGTCGCCTATTTCGATTATATTATCCCGTAACATCTTCGCGATTTCTTCCTGCAGTATTTTTGATTGACGGGGCGACATTCGATAAGGCGCACTTCTTATCTTTTTCGACTCGTCCGTCAATTCAATGTCCATGGTGACGACATCCGTCAACCCTGGTCTGTCTGAAAATATATGCTTGTACTTTACAATTAAATCGAGCAGTTTGTCGCGGAACTCGTCTTCGACTTCTGTTCCTTCGAGCATAGCTTCCGCATCGAAGTCGACACTATCAAGGTTAATAGCGTACTTATCCAGCTCGTCTTCCTCAACTTCAAAGTTTGAGCTGCGATCTGCTACATAATTCAGATATTCGGTACGTTGGACGTACGCTTTCAACATGTTAATGTGGTAGATACGCTCTTCCTTTTTCCCAGGCATTCGGACAGAGTAGTTCGTGTCCGATTTTTTCTCTACTACTTCTCCCGGTCCTATCCATTGAACCGATAACTTTTTTGTGCGATTCGGGGCCAACACTAGCACCCGGTCGCCCGGCGCGAATTCTCTGTGTACGGCTCGCCGATCGTACCAAGTTTTTCTTTTCTCCTGCTCGTTAACAAGCTTCTCGTGAGCTAATTCGCGAGATTTCTGAAGCCTATTTATTAGCTTGAACACATATTGGACGACGGAATTTTCTTCCTCATCGTCCTCGCCTGCAAGGTGTTCATATAATAAGGTTATGGGAGTTCTGAGGTTCCTCCCATTCACTAATTCAGCTCGAGTGAATCCGAGGCTCTCGTGCACCGTGGTTCTCAAAGCAAATAAAATCGCGGGCATTTGGTCCTCCCACTCCGTTCCTGCTTCCAAGCATAACACTTTGATTAAGCGATTCATCGTTCTATGCACGCGTTCGATAGGATTTGACTGCGGGTGGTAGAGTGAACTTCTCACTAGTTTGATCCCAAATTTTCTAGCAAATTCCCCTGTCAATGCGCTTGTAATGCACGTGCCCTGGTCTGTTTGTAATTCCTTAGGATACCCGATTCTACTGAATAATTTCAACAAGGCACTTATGATAGTTGTTGATTGCAAATCTGTAATTGGAATAGCCTCCGGATACCTAGACGCTAAACAAATGGCTGTCAAAATAAACTTGTTGCCTTCTTTGCTTTCGGGAAGAGGTCCACAAGTATCAATATTAATTTTACCGAAGACTTCCGTTATCGGTGGTACTAACATTAACGGTGCTTTTTTACGATCATTTGGCCTACCAACCTTTTGACACACATCGCAAGTTTTCACATATGTCTCCATATCCTGGAAACAACGAGGCCAATAAAAGTATCGCTACATGCTGGCTTTGCTCTTAGTGCAACCTAAATGTGCATTCGCGGTTTCATGGCACACCTTGAGAATGGCGGCCCGATATTTAGTCGGAACTACTAACATATTAAATTTTTCACCGCGCTTGCTGTGTCTTGACCGATACAAAATACTATTTTTCACGAAATACGACTCTCGCCCTGCTTCCGGTACGTTGTGCTTATTCGCGTCGTATAATGTTTTGATTTCCGGGTCACTTTGTTGTGAAGCTGCGAACTCAGTCTGGGTAACATTTATGAGTTCATTAACTTCGGGCGTTAGTACACTTGCACTGGCGTCCCTTTCACTAACGGCTTCCTCCTGCCTCAATTGTTCAAGGTTTTCTACCTGCTCGTCCGCGTCAAACTCGCCTGCTTCACGGTCAGCCGGCCCCGACTCTTGAGTCACCCGCGACGTTTCAGCGGCTTTTGCCCGTGTTGTTACGGCTGCAACTAATTGTGGCTCAATAAATCCTGCCTTTACTTCTTCCAACAGAGCAGCTGTTCTATTACTTAATAAATAATATCCGCCGTCGCATTCCCGAGGCACAACTGCGGCTTTAGTTACTACTTTCCCGAATGGCCCTTCAATAGTGACTTCTGCCACCGGGAGATTTCGTGGTGAGGCATCAAGCTGTTGCAAAATCCACACGCTTTCTCCCGTTAAATTCTCGTCGCTAATAAATTTCTCATGGACAAGATCGAAAGAGGCACCACAGTCGCGTAAAAATCGCCCGGGAATTTTATTAATTTTTCCAAAGAACACGTAAGGTGAAAACAATTCCGTAGCTGTTTTGTCTGCCACATGATTCATTTTTTCGGCCACGCGGCGCTGCGGGCATTCACGGACCATGTGGTCTGTGGCACCACACCCGTAGCATTTCCGCTTGTCTGGCTTCTCGTATGCTGCCCTAACATCGGTTTTCTTACCGCTCGATTTCCCCTGAATTTCCGGTACTATCGGCATCGTCTTGCTCGTGCTTGCAACATGTTCCCCTACGGCTTCCGATTTCCTATAAGGCTTGAACGAAGACCGTTTCCAGCCTGCCCTATTGTTTTCATAGTTGTCTAGTTTACGAGCTAGTTCTAACGGCATCTTAAATTCCCCCCACTCATCAATAAAGTGCTCTTTAATATCAATAGGCACACGACGCTTCAATTGATCGGTTACAATTAGATTCATTAAGTCCTCGAACGTATGAATATCTAGTCCTGCTACCCATTCTTTGCAATAATTTTTCAGCTCTCTCGCGTATACGTTCCAGGTAGTATTCGCGGCTTTTACATGTTTCGCGAACAATTGTCGAAACTTCTCGGCATTGAATCGATACATTTCTAATAACCTATTCTTTAAATCGGCATATTCTGTTCTTCTTCCTTGCCCTTCTAAAGTTAGCGATGCATTGATTTGGTGTGGGAGCAGTCCCATAAGATTTGCCACCCACTCTTCTTCTGGAATTTCTAATTGTTCCGCCTGACTCTCAAAAACACTTAAAAATGCCGTTATGTCGTCGTCCTCCCCTTTGAATCGGCTCATAACTTGATTTAATTGATTGTGCATTTTGCTATTTACTTCGGACTGCGGACTAGCTCTACCCGCCAGTTGGCCCTGTTCTATTCTCAGTTTTTCTAACTGAAATGCACGTTCCTTCTCTGCTTCGCGTTCGGCTTTTTGATCCTTATATGCCTGAGCTATCCCTTTCACAAATTCCTCCTCGTAATCGGAATGCTCTTCTATCAATTTTTTTAGAACTACCAAAGTTTCCCCACCTGTAATTTGGAGTCCTAATTCCTGTGCCACGTGCACTACACAATCTTTCCCGAATCTCGGTAAGTAAGCCATAACTGATACCTGAACTGAACCTTACAATGCAGATAGCTATACTTACACCAGATCCTTGCTGACTTCTTGATATTGTCAAAGCCGGTTGGCCTTGAGACGTCCTTCCTTCTCCGTCCTTCCTTCCTTCCTTCCGGCGGTGCCGTGAAGACGTGGGCGTCTGGCTCGGAGCGGACCCTCTCTGCTCCCGTGCGTCGTAATTATGTCTGCCCGTCGACACACCCACGCACTGGCCCACCCACTGTTCGTAATACTGCCACCACGTATGCGTATGGTACAACAATGCCGTGCCGTTCCGGCGTGAATGTTTTAACTGCTGCTATTATCACAATTGAGCAACACTTCCCCGTAGAATTCTTATAACCGCATCCACCAATTATGACTATTTGGTGAATGATATTCCCCGTGGAATTCGTATAACCGCTGCCACCAATTATACTATTTGGTGCGTGCACGTACTCCCCCGTGGGCTTTATAACCGCTGCCACCAATTATGTCTACCCGTCTGTGACGTCGTGGGAATACACAAAAATCACAGACACGAGCTTCAATGAAAAATATGTACAGGTTTTTTCACAATATGTACAGTAATAATTTAAGTTACTCAGCTCTGGTAGATCTTTACTTTCCTGATCGCAGGAGCGATCCTTAAAAATGAATAACTGACTCGTGGCCCGCGCCACTCCTCAGCGAGCCTCCCGCACACAGCAGACAGCTCCGGCGACCTCTGTCACCCGTGGAAATAGTCCACAACGGCGTCCCAACACATGGGTTGCCGCACGAGCCTAGCTCGGCTCCGCACCGCCCTGGGCGCAAGTTTTGTGCCTTCGCACGAGAGTTCCCACTCAGCTCAACAAACCCCGCCCCCGCGCTCTGCGTTCGCTCTTATATAGCTACCACCCACGTGACCTGAAACGTCACTGGGTTTTGCACACGGCCCGCGCTGGCCGCGTTGCCAGGCATTTTTGGACATCCATTTCCATGGATTCCAAGAATTTGTCACGCGGCACGCGGCAAAAATGCGCTGTCCCGCACTTTGGGCATCCCTTTCCCTAGCTCTCAGGATTTCTCAGAATACCTCGGCGTGTCACATCCTCCCTGGCCCCTGGCGTTCAATCCTCTGCCGCCGCACCATTGTGGCGGTTGCTAGCTGTACCCCTACAATACGTTACAGTATGCTTTCCCTGCTTCAAAGTGCTTGAAGTAATAATTTAAGAAAAGATGAATTTAAACTTTTGTTGTCAAAATCCGCTCCAAAATTTTCTTTTAATTTTTTCCTCGGATAGAGCAAAGTACACCTAAAATTCGGTCCGTTTTCCTTGAACTCTCCAATTTTCATGCGTTATAAATTAAGTGGAAAAAATGTTCTGTTGTAGCACCACAAGTTATATTCTGCAACTAAGGAACCGAAAAATTAATAAATCGCGGCAAATTATTTTTGATGCCTATAGGAACCAGTTGGGAGGAGAGATGGTGACAAAACCGAAAACCGGACGAAACAGATCAGGAAACTAACTAGTACGAGAAAGTGTGCCATTCTGTAGCACCACTAGTTACTTTGTCGTATACATACGCATATACAGAGTAACGTACGTTGTAGTATAGAGAAAATTATGTAATGCTGCGGAAAATCGATTTCGAGATTTCAACGGAAATACACGTTTTGGGGTCTACTGATACCGAACAGTTTTTTTGTTTCTTTCTTTCTTTCTTTGTTTCTTACTTACTTTCTTTCTTTCTTTCATTCTTTCTTTTTTCTTCAAAATGTCCGTCCGTCCGTCTGTGAACACTGTTAGCGCCTAAACCATGCGTACGATCTTTACGAAATTGATGAAACCACTGTCCATCTGGGTCTAGTTAAAGCTTGGAGATTTTGAAAAGCATTCTTTAAAATTAGGGAGTACCTTGTATGAAACCTCCCGGACATTTTCAAAATTTTCTCAAAAAACGGCTCCAATTCCGTCGCTGTCTGGAGGAGAATTCTAGCGGCCGACTGCTCTGATCAGTAGTTTTCCGTGGTTTCTCCGATCAACACCAGGCGAATACCGGAGCAGTACCCTAACAAACGGGCCACGGACCGCGCGCGATCTTTCCTTCCTCTTCCTTGTCCTATCCTCTCCCTTTACACACACGTACACTAACATGCACTACACTATCACTTATTCCGGGGACCGGTCTGAGGTGGGGCGGTGCCCCGTTGGTGGGAGAGTCCTGGTTAGGGGGAAACCCCACTAGCCGACGGTAGGTCGGCGCCGGATCTCGCCATCCAGCGGGGGAAGATCACCGCCATCTCCCGAGAAAAAAAACATGCTCTACACGAACGGGTTTAATGACCAAACCAGTTAACGTGCCCGGAAACACGAAAAAATCATTTAATCAATCAAGTTTTTTGTATGAAGAGAGTACACTTCTCTTATAAAGGTGGCATAGGTCCGACAGTTAACTCTGAAATTTAGGAATTTGCAAAAGTTTGAATTCTGTTCGGCGTCTTCCTACAACTATAAAATTGAAGACAGCAATTTTTCCTTCAAATGAAATTTGTTGTCCATAAATAATTCTTTCATTAAGTCATGTAGACGTTTTTGAAAATGTTAGTAGTTTTCATGTTATAGAACGTGAAATATTTGCTATTTTAAAAAAATTACATACACGAGATTTTCTCAAAAATGGGTCCAAATTTTTCATTACTATTTTTGTAGAGTTAGTACCAAATGCACTCGATCCGATGACAAACGCCATATTGATCTTTTTTGTTTTTTCAAAAATTACAAAAATGTAATTTGTTTGACTTGTCTCTCACTTCGGCAATTTTTTTATATTAGAGGCGATTTCTTCACAATATATTTATGAAAACATTTTTTTAAATAATGTCAAATAAAGTTTCTCGAAAACTCAACAGTTTTCTGTACAAATGAGCTCAAAATCTCGCATTTTCAGATATACAAAAACTCCATGTTCTCAGACATAGCTCCGAAGTTTTACTTCGATTTTTTCTAATTGATAGTGCTGATTGTTTAATATGATGTAAAGTTCATTTTGATTTATTCTTTTGTTTTCTTAAATTACACAAATTTTTTTTTTTTTAATGTCTCTTAACTCCGTTAATATGCTCATTCCCATCGATTTGTATACAGTATTACATTTGTGAGTGGAAGTGCTTCAAATGGCTTCAAATGATCTTTCTCGAAAACTAGTAGATTTCTGTGAAAATGATATTCAAATTTCGCATTTACAGTAATGCTTAATTGCCATTTCATAAAAACGGCTACGAATTTTTCAATGAAAACTTCTATTTAGGACGAGTTTTTACTCTCCTTTAATATTCTTTAAGTATTCATTCAGTTGTACTACAACGAAAGCAAAAAGTAGAGAAACTGTCAAAAAATGTATTTGGGGCAACGATAGATGGTAGTTAGCCAGAGAATGGAGTAAGACCTTAAAGCCAGCCCATACCATGACATTAGAAAAGTTTGCTACGAGAATGTGTGTCATTCTGTAGCATCACTAATTACTTTCTTGTATACATACGTATATGCGGAGTAATATACGTAGTATAGAGAAAGTTATGTGATGCTTTGGAAAATCGATTTCGAGATTTCAACGGAAATACACGTTTTGGGGTCCCCTGATACCGAAAAAGTGGTCTTATTCAAAACGTCCTGTCCGTCCTTCTGTCACTACTAGCGCCTAAACCATACATACGATCTCTTCCAAATTGAAGAATCTCATGTTGATTTGGCTCTAGTTGAAACTGTGAAAGTTTGAAAAACATTTTTTTAAATTTGAGGTTTACTTTACATGACGCCCCACGGACATTTTCAAAATTTTCTCAAAAACGGCTCCTAATTTTTTCTTTAAATTTCTTGTATGATAAAGTAAAATACACTTATAAAGGTGGCATAGGTCCGATTTTCACGGTTACTCTGAATTTTCGAAAATTGCAAAAGTTTGGATTTTTTTCGGCGTCTTCCTACAACTACAGAATTGAAGACAGATTTTTCCCTGCACTCTCCCCTCACCTTCCCTCCCAGGTGAATCGTGGTCGCGTAGGCGGGCGTGGTTTCTGATGGAGGAATGTAGACGACTACCCAGACCCTGAGTTTCACGGTGGCACTCACGTCGCACTCACGTGGTAGCTACAAAGTGGAGGCAATGAGTAGGCGATGTTCAGTTCCATGTGGCCGGATTCGCCCGGTATCCCACCAGGTACTCCATTAGGACCCCTGGCGCTTCGACCTTAACGAGGGACATGAACCCCCTCTTAGGTTCCGGCAGTACTCAGGTCGATAGCATTAAGGTGATTGTAGTGAGGTGACGGGAAGGGGACTCGGAGCCGCCCGGACCTTAATTCGGGTGGTCCCTTGTAGAGCTCTTAGCTTCGTCGTGGCAGTTGACCGGTACTCTTGGCATTGAGGAGGGTCTTGTTCCCGGCGCATTGTGCCTGGCGCATTGATTCGACTCCGGCACCGGCCCGGCCTGGGAAACCGGTAGCTCCGAGCTGGCAGGGCGGCCCGACTCAGGCATTGAATGGGAAGGGAGGGTAGAGTGCAAGGGAGAGAGGGTAAAGTACGTTCTGGAGGACGAGTATGAGATACGAGTATACCACAACACCCACCCCTCTGCCCTGAGCTTCGCGTCTCACCTCTTTGTAGGCGCCTTCTGCTCTCTGTGCGTTGTCACTGCTTCTGCCGTGCGGCGACGCTGCTATTGTGTCGTCCCTTCTGATAGTTTGTCTTGCTCAGTGATGTGTCCGTGACTCATATATCTTCAGTGCTGTAATGCCCCCACAGCCTTGTAATGTTTCCTCATTCGCGCATTATGCTTGAGTAATTCCATGATTCCTTTAAGTAATTTGTTCATTTTGATTTAGTTCCTTCTTGTCACTTCCCAAATTCCATAAAGGTCACAATAGTTGTTTTTTTATTACCTGTGTTTTATTATTTTCCCCTTTACTTTAATCATATCTCGAACATTTATTGCGTTTATGTATATATTTATTTCATATTTCTGTTCCTTAAAAGTGATTTTTTATATCTCCCCCAGTTTTCTTTCTCTTCTTCCTTCCTTCCATTATGGACCGTCCCTGTCAATTTGCATTTTTTTTATTATTCTAGTTTTATTCGATGTCATATTTTTTTTACTTTCGTTCTTGATTTTTCATCCCCGTTCTCTCCGATTGCATTCTTTACTTCCGCGGCCTTTACTTATTCCCTCTGTTTGAAGCGGCTTTAGTTTGGAGGCCCCGCATCGGGTGCACCGCGGTATTGCGACGCCCCCGCCTGACTCTTCGCGTCGTTGCGTCCTCCGAGGCCAGCAACGCGCGTCGCTCGGGTCCCAGCGTGCTGCTCTTCTTCCTCCTCCCCTGCCGCCGCACAGTGTTTGCCGTGTGCGGGAGCGCTGTTGACTCCGGCTGTCCCGTTGAGATTAGCCGGCCGTGCGATCACATTCCAGCCGGACGCGTGGGCGGCGCGGGGACGGAGACGCGGGCTTCGATTGCGAAAGCCGGGGTGTGAGCAGGGGCGGACCGCTCTGTACAGCCCCACGCGCTGTGCATGCAGATCGAACGATTCGAGGGTGCCAGCGACGTCCGACGAGTTACGGACCACCAAACATTTCGTCGGAATCTACTGCTGGCGTCCTCTGTTCGCCTTCATGACTACGACATAGCAAGAGATGTGGGCGATTTTCTTCTCGAGTTTTCTTATGACACATGAGTAGAATGTAATGATTAAAAGTATAAAACCTTTATACATACCTTAAATAAAATGGTCTATACGGTGAGCGGGACATCCGGCACCTCTATGGAAGGCATGCCTCCAAAATGCAAAGGCGCCGGCTGCTCTAATCTGTAGTGTTACGTGCTTTTTTGATCAATACCAAGCGATTGCCAGAGCACTACCCTGCCATACAGGCCACGTACCGCGCGCGATCTTTCCTTCCTCTTCTCTGCCCTATCTTCGTACGTACACGTATACTTACATTCACATGCTATACATTACCACACACGTTGGCTGAGGCGGTGCCCCACTGGGATAGATACTGAAACGCACCGCGTTTCTGCCTAAAGAAACGGCGATACAACAAGTAAGAGTACGCGGCAAAACGGTTGCCAGAGGGCGCCCGCTAGCCACAAGAAACAGCTACGGGCGGCGAAGTGTTGTCGGTTGGCCGAAGGCGTGAGAAAAGACGCCGCGAGGCTTCAGTGTACGGCCGGACGCCTGTATGGAAGGAAGTACCTGGGGCTGCTCCGCGTTCGAACAAGGTAGAATAGTGTCGCGAACGAATGAGCGCTGCCAAAAGTGATTGACGGACGAGTTGTGCTAGATATAACCATCATTAGTGGCTGGGACGTAGTGCCAGAGTAACAGCTATTATCCGGGGTAGTACTGATCGAGAGAACTTGTGTGCAGAGGAGTACGCCACGAGACTAGTAGCCTGGTGAAATGGTGAGACACGTGCTAGTAAACTGTACCTTGAATAATTAGTGGCGTTTGTCAGCTCGCGGAAGGTGACATCGAGTAGATCTGGGTGAACTGGAAAGGAGTTCAGCGGGGAGGCGCAGAGGCACCGTGGGAAGATTACGCTGGAGAAAGTGCTTCGGAAACGCAGCGCATCGCATCGGCTGGCCCCCAGTGGAGCGGGCATAGGCAGCACAGCGAAGGAGTACGAGACAACCCGAGAGTCCCCGAAGCCGCCGACGCTCGAGGGGGGAGTATTAAACGGTAAATATTTCCTCGATCGATGTAAGATCGAAAGAACTAACAGTGATTCTGGGTGAGGTAAAGAAAAGGATAAAGACAATCACAGATATTTGTAATCAATAGTGATTTGTTTAGAATAATAAATAATTCATGTTTATTTTGTTCACGGAACAATGGTGTCTGATTAATAACCCCGAGCCCATTCACGAAAAAGAACACCTGTCCCTTGCAAATAAATTTACTGCGAACAAGCCGGGTTTACCGGTTCGTCTCAATACCTAGATAGGGAAATCCCCGCCAAGGCGACGTGTAGGTCTGCACCGGATCTTACTATCCACTGGAGAGGAATATCATCACCTCCCGGAATAAAACATTCACTACACTAACGGGATTAACGAAAATAGGAATTGATGTGGACGGAAACGCAATCAATCTATCCGTGAATTTACATTTACGTATTGCTATATTTGTGGGCGGGGCAGGTAACATGTACGTTTCTTAATACAATTTATTTTTCTCAACACCATGACAGGGTTAGAAATCGACGAGTCGTCAAAATATATGAAATCTTTATTTACTCATCTTCTCAAAAAATGATTTTAAAAGCCCCAGGGTCTGAAAAGGGATAATTTATATGGAAATGACCCACCTGTCTCATTCAGGGAAATAACGCTTTAGGTTATCAAATGTTTTAGAGAGCATTGCTAAGAATTCGGCGAAGACTGTTAACGGAAGTCGTAAAAGCCAAGAGTTTCTCTATCTGATCAAAAGAACGAAAATAACTCAATTTTCTCAACGAAGCGACCCTACGTGCCAGAGCTGCAATGCTTTCACGCACTCTGAGGGCAGCACGCTTTTCGTTTTGTATACACTTCTATAGGCATCACAGTGTCAATGCCCTTTTCACAAGCTGTTTTCATGCCGTTTGTTGGCCTTTGAACCCCACGGAGCGCAGTTCAGTCGATGTTTCTTCGCCTGCCTTTTGTAGGTCTCCTCACATTTCCCAACTTTATCCTACGGCTTTGTTGTATGCAATGTTTCTGGGAATCAAATTACAACGCGTCACTATGTGGAACGTAGAAGGCAATGCCCTGCTAGAAAAGAACGACCGCCACACCGAGTCCCGCAGTATCGTTGGCATTGATTTTTGGATCTGTGCTATTATAGTTGCGGTATTTTGTGCGCTCCTACAGTTGTCTCTGATTGATAACTTATTCTCATAGTTTCCATTAGGATTACACAGAAAAAGTCAACCTTCCTTATATATTTGTTTCGAATGTCTTTTCCAATTTCTTACCACGAGGCGCAATGAAAATTTTCCCAGGAAAAGGGGTCTATTTTCGTAATCGATAATCTTGTAGCGTTGAAGATACCTTTCAGTTAGGTATATTTTGTTCAAACTGTAATTTCCCCATTTTAAAATATCTTCTAAAGCTTCCTAAAATCCATTAATATTCCATTGACTGCTCGTGACGTGTCTCTTTTGCAAGTGGTGATCTTACATTTCTGCTCCCTATCCCGACGCAGCCCGCTCGTCCGTCCATCGTTGTCCCTTCGCTCCTGGTGCCGTCAGAAGCCATCCTTGGAAACGACCCCACTTAATGTGGCGGATGGAGAGCTCTAAGGGAGTCCGCACGGGCTATTCAGTCTCCTGTAATCTGCTTCCACCAGAGCTCCACTATCACTACCACTACCACTTCTCTACGCCACTTCGCATTCATTGCTGCGTCCGCGCCTGCCAGCACTACTTCGGGCATCTCCCCTTGCGATTGTCCAGATATTCCGCTTTCTTCCTGCGGCCGCATCCATCTTTATCGCGCTTTTCCTGTAGCCACAGTTCCTCGCTGGAAGTTTCCCTCCCACCTAACCCCATACCCAACGTCTGGAGTGGCCTCCATGTCATTGTTGAAATCCCAAACTCTCACTGCAGTCGCAATCCTCTCTTTTATGATGGTGTAATCCTACACTTCAAACCGTATCAGTCTCCACACATCTTTCCAGTAACTTTTTATTTTGACCTGTAGTCTTTTCCTCAGCTTCTAGACAGATGTATGATAGGGCATCGGTTATTGTCCAATCCCAAGCCCCCAAACCGAACTGAATTCCGAATCCCAGCCCGTTCGTATTTCGATAGAGCGTTCAAGCATTTGAATGCAGTACAACGCTTATGGAGGACAGCATTGCCACTTCTCAAACAGCGCTTACACGCAACACTCGCCATGCTGATACTCAGATTGACATGAAATTTTACCAGTGTGTTTGACACCACCTTTCAAAGTCCATAAAATAAATTTCAATGTGATATGAACCTTTGCATGTAGGGTTTTTCGACAATTAGAATTCAGACGTTCCATTACGTGCTGCTTGTCAAAGCGCGGAATTCTTCACGCGCCGCCTGTCCTGATGATAAGGTCGAACATATTCATGAATAATTCGAATACAATTCATTATTGTAATATAGTAGTTTCAAAACATTTTTGGCATTTTTATACTCTTTTCCTTAATTAAATATTTGCAGGCACGGCTCGTCATTAAAGGGCGTAAGGCGGTGCCTCCCCTAGGGAAATCGCCCCTTGAAAGAAATTCAAATATATTTATAAATATATTTATTAATTAATAATGGATTTCTGAGTAATATATATATAACAATATGGATAACAATCATATCAATTTTTTTCTTTGTTAGTTCGTTAACGGCCATCCATAACGTATTTGAAGCCATTGACAGGGAAGAGAAAAGCGTGGGGCTCCCACTTCATTCCGCCATGAGGTCTGTATAAAATGTGGAGGCGTGACGTCATGCATTCACTGCAGAGGCTTACCGGCGCGGACGAAGGCTGCAGCCAGACAACCTTCAAGGATGGGGCCTAGGGTCTGAAGAAGGGTGTGCTCACGAGATAGCGTTACTATGCAGCTCAGCGAGTAGCATTGCGCATGAACTAATTTTCCCAATATGCGGTAGGAACGCTACTCCCTTAAGCCTTTATCGGAAGCGTGAGGTCTACAGGAATGTAGTCTTCGTGATCGGAAGAGATTATGTATAGAAATGCAATGCAATGCAATGTAATGTAATGTAATGCATTTGCAGCCTTCCCCATTTAGAAAACCAAGAGCCGCGACTGAGGCCCAGTTGTACGAACTCGGAATAAAGCTGAGATAAATTTTATTCCATGGATAAAGGGAAAGCCTGTTGTACGAAGGGAGAATAGTGCTTATTCACGGAATAAACTGATGATAAACTATTCCACTATTTTCGCGGAGATATTCAGTGAATAACGTGAAATAACCTCAAAAGTAGAAGCAGCAGTGAGAACGCGTGTACTGTGTGCAGCTGTATAGCAATCTGTAGCAATAGAGCTTTCAGATAGCGATGATGAATTCTTGTTCCGGGTGGATTTGTCTTCGCGAAAACGAAGGTGGTTTCGTTCCAGGCCCGATTTATTGAACGAATACGATGACGAGCTTTTAACGAGATTTCGTATATTCAAATCCACAGTGCTAATGGTTTTGAATCTTGTGAAGGATGATTTCAATCATCAGACAAAGATGTAAATATACATTTCATATTTGTAGATTGTATATATAAATATAGATGATATTTTTTATTAGCTGCCTAGTGCACTATAATAGAATAATTTTCTGAGAGTAATTGGGATAATTGTTTGCTCCAATTCCACTTGGACTTGCTGCAGTATAAAAAAAGAATTCATTTTTTCCATGAAGTGATGATTCATAAACAAAATTATTAATTTTTACTGTGTTATACTTTTTTATCAGTATATTTTTCATATAAGATATTTTGTATTTTTCATATAAGATTTTTTTTACTTTGTTATGAAGTATTGCTCAATAATTTGAATAATTTAAATATCAACCACCAAATGGGTAAATAGTAGCAAAAATGATAATGTGACATTTTTAATAATCTCTTTTTAGCAAAGTTCGAATGACTGTACTTTATAATAAGTGTTGATAGTAGACATTGTTATGTACCAGAGGATATCTCTCTGCTTTTCATTCTTGTATTTTTAGTTCAATGTGCGGTTGATTAAGTAAAAGCAAACAGTGTAACAATAATCATTGTTTAAAGTGAAATATATTTTTCATGTCACAAGTTGGAGAAAAAAAATAAAATATCAATTTTTCAACCCATCATGCAATAGCTAATTTTTCAAAACAGGTTAATTAAAAAATATGTGATTTTTATTACATTTTTTGCAGACGAATTTGTGTGATACTTGTGTTGTGTTAATTTATCAAAACCAAGTCCAAATAATTTTTGTTTCAGTGATTAATATCTTTAATTGCTTCGGAACTATTTTAATTTCAAGGTGGAACTTCAAGGTTTCAAATCGGAACTTTCAATACACAATATCGCACAATTCCACCAGGACGCACAAACGCAACGCGCGCACGTTTACAAGGAAACACGGCGATTCGAAATTGGTGGAAACAAGGCAGAAATGAGCAAAACATGAGAAGCAAAGAATACATATTTCAACAAAACACTATCGAATGCAGTACCAACTCTCTCTTTTACAGACGCCTCTTGGGATAAACACGGCATAGTTATCCCCGGAATAAAATTAAATCGTACAACTGAACGAGGTGTTTATTCTCGGAAAAAGCAATTCTAGAGATAACTATTCCTGGAGATATCTCTAAATCATACAACCGGCCCTGAATATTAGAAACTATCCTTTACATTGTAAGATTCTTTACGGTTTACTATAATGAATGACCGAATTCTAATGTACATTGGAATCACTTTCATATGATACATGTTTCAGTAAAATAATTGTCATCAAGTAATGAAATTTTCACCTACCAAAAAGACTTCAATTTGTAACGAGTAGTAAATGGCATTACTTTATTATAATTATCAAGATACATAAACATATAACGTATTTATGGAAAATAATCACCTTTAAATAAATATTAAACACTTCATTGACAGCTTCTGAATTGAAAATTAAACACCTTATTGACTGAATTCGAACTGTTCACTGATTTTCCACACACCCGGTACTATGACTTTCTGATATCTCGCATAACGTTGAGCAATGCGTATCTGGTCGAGGGGCTATGATTTTCAACACTGGGCATGTGAATAGAAGCCATACCCGCACACCTTCCCATGCTCAGAGAGTCGGGAGAGGGGGAATTCCCCTACTGCGTACACCTTGAAAAAGAAGCGACCCCAAGGTCGAAATCAACGCCGACAGCCCTTCTTCAATGTCCGGCTGCCACGAATAAATCGCATCACAGGGATAGAGAATTTAAAACAAACTTGCAGATGCATGCAGTTCATTAAGTTCATATCGTATCTCTCTGCCAATTGCATTAAATTCATAGGAATTCCGTTTTATGGCGATTTTTTCCCCTGCAGGACATCAGAAACCGTTCGGTTTCCACGTTGGAGAGATTCCGTTTTATGCTGTGTAAAATGCCATTTAACATCACGGGCCGAATAAATTTTCCAATTAAAGCAGGTTTCCGGCTTGTACAGGTTCCGGTTAGGACAGATTTTATTGTAATAAGCAAAACTGAATTCTGACAGGAGGATTAAACAATTTTTTCAGATCTTTACCTACCACTTACGAGCCTGGAGAAAGTTAGCATTCCACTTGAACGAAAAAACTTGAATAAAAAAAATGTTGAATGATAAATTGTAAAAAAATGTTGCTTTGCTTAATAAGATCTGGGAATGGAAAGTAATGCATGTTAAAAACGAGTAATTTTGATGAATATAAAAATACTGTTTTTAATTATTATATTTTTCTATCCATTTCCATTTTCTTGTTGTATCAACAAAGATAATAGACAAAATGTGTATTCCATACGAATTAGAGGTCATTGTTACTTGTAACATTGTTGTAACGCCGCACTGACAACAAAAGGTGTTGATGGCTGCCTTTCGTTCGCGTTTATGTAAACTAATACTTTTATACATTTGTAGAATATTACAATACCATAATATTTAATAATTACTGTTATATATTTTTCGATCTATTTACATTTGTTTGCCACCGCTATCAGTAACGTATACTTTGAATTCAATGCCAGAAATATATTTTCGTTAATAGTTTGAACAAAAAATGTATTGTTTGAAACAAATTTTCGCAAATGCTCTACGATTTCAAATGAGTTTTACCAAAAATGATGACTGAGATGTGTTAATTCAGAGATATATGGTGGTCTAAATAGTAATACATATCCATTATTAAAGGCGAGAAAGTACGTGCTGTTTTAGCCCCACAATTTTTAGATACGTTTATTTGTATTTCACTGTTTGTAATATGTGTAATTCAAAAATAATATACTCTATTTTTCCTTTTCTCATCGCCAGTTTAGAATCGCTAAGACGTTTTAAAGATCACCGAACGACATGTGATGTTCGTTCCGAGCGCACTGAATATTGTTTTTATTACCGTCTAACTCAAGAACCATGAACCAGAGACCAACCACACAGAAATATGGTTGGTGTCATATCAACATTTAGACTTCACTTGTCATTTCATGTGCTGGATGTTTGTGCTTTTCTGCAATAATAAAAAAGTTTCTCGAATGGTGAAAATTGAAGGACGTCAAAATGTAGAAGTAAGCACTCGGATATCATTTATAATTAGTTTCTTCGTAATTAAACCATGAAACTCAATTACAAAATAACCATCACATTCATAGAAGTTCTGGGAATAAAAAACTCATTTATCTAAGATCAATACAATTGAAGCTATCGTTGAGTAAACATGTTGAATATTTGCGTTAGAAACAGGATGACCGAGCCGAATAACCCCGAGCTTCTTCATGAATTGGAAACCTAGCTTCGACGACAGTCTTCTGTAAAATTGTTTTAGAAAGAAAGAGAGAGCAATACTCCATAAGACTCTCTACTGCAATCAAATGCTTGAACGCTCTATTGAGACGTCAGCTCTATTCCAACCGTCCAATCCTCTTGCACAGAGACCTGAATGACCTGCCCGCCTGGGACCGCCGCGCTGCCGGGCATAGGATGCAAGCGGATGGAACGACGGGTGTGGCCGCCGAAGCTATCGAACCGGAGGAGTAACTTAATAAAACGTGGCCCCGCGCGCCCGGATCCCGCCTCCAATCGTCCTGCGCCGTGGTGGGGCTTCCTGCCCGCTCCGTCCTGGATTGTTCGCTGGCTGTGCGCGCGGCGCTGGACGCGCGGATTGAGTCACGCCTCAGACGCGTGGAGGAAGCCCCTGCGTGGGAATGAGCAAGTGATTAGGGCGAGCGGTTCGGCTTGTCGAGGGAAGGTACAGCGCCCGTGGCGCGCCGCTCTCAAGTGGTGTCACTTTTCGAAACATACTTGGGCAGAATGTCTGATTTTACCATTGACTGGCTGACAGATTTCGGGCGGTAGTTTAGAAGGACATATATGTGACGAAGGAGTGGAATGATCGTTGTCGTGGTTAAGAAAGGATAATATTTTAAATACGTCTTGATTGTAGAGTTTACATAACACGTAAGTACCGTTTCATTCATTCATTTGTTGATCTTATATTAAAATGAACAATTAATTAATAAAAAACTACTATTTAGAGCTATTTAGCGTACCATTTTTTGTTAAAAAAAGGAGTCGTATTTGATCTGTTATTGGTCATTACTAAAGGCACCGTTTGTGTTAGCATCGGGCACCTCTGAATTTTGCTTTCCTTCTCTTGAAGGAAAGCAAATATATCGTGTTCTCCCATATCCAATCACTCTTTACTACTCATAAAATGCTTCGACTGCGTGGGGCAAGATAAGAGATTCTTACGAAACTGTCATGATTCATAATGAGCTCATCGCATAAGGAACTGTGGAAATTCAAAAATTTTGCCTCGACATATCGCATTGAAATATCTCTGACGTCTGGATTTCTACCTCGGGCTTTAGGGTTGTGTATATTGCGATTCTTTTTTATTACCTTTGCAAAGGAGACGTGTTTTTTCTGCAGTCACGTACGTTTTCATCTAACATTTATTTTATGGATATAGTGACAATACCCGAAAACTTCCTTAGATTAATTACTAAAGCCGAAAAAGAAGTTTCGAATTTATATTATATGTTGTTACAAGTTGTGATATGTACTAACTTTATTTTGAAGCTGCCGGCCAAACTATTAGTTTGTGGATTGTGTCAAATGTTGCGCGTTGTTTCATTTGTATTCGCCATTTCTTTCAATTCTTTTTTACCAGTTTTATGAATGAATTGTAAAATGTTATGTACGATTGTTCTCTGTACGTTTTTTGTAATTTCTACTGTGCCTTTTCTTGATCTAGGCACAATATTTCGCAATGAATTTTATATTTTAGAGCGAAAAAGGATTAGAGAAAGGAACTAGTTTTGTTAATTTCATTATTGTTTGTCATATCCAGAATTTGTTTCGAATTATCCCCCTGGAAAGGTAAGGACTGAAATGCATCGTGTGAAGTAAAATATTATCAATATTACACGTCTTCTCCGGCTGAATCTTCTTTATTAATATCCTCCAATGAAATAACTGCAATTCATGTTTTAAAATTATTTTATTAAGAAAATGGCTTCGTAGAGGAAGTGTAAACAGTGCAGCCGGATTGGAAAATTTGTATACATTTGAGAATCTTATTAGAAGTCAGGGTAAAAAAGTCTGTGAATTACTCTTTCTAGTTACAAAAGCAGTTAGTAGAGTACACTACGTAGTCCTGTTGTTAACTCCCGCTAACTCGATTAGATAGAACTGGCTTAACGAAATATTAGTGGGAATACCTATTTATCGTAGCGATGGTTTCACCCCGATTACATCTCCCCCGAGGTATGCAAGAAGACTAGAGGGTGCTGAAACGCCAATCTCACGAGCTCCACGCCTTTCCCCAGCTGCTGCTTCTTTAACCTCGGAGCTTTAACACGTGGGTCCGTCAGTGGCCTCAGCGTGGGCGCGACGCCGGCGAACTGCGGGCAGTCCGCGCGACGTCGGCTGTCATCAACGCGGGGAAAAAGGAATATTTCGAGGGAGGCCCCCCCGCTCGTAAATGTAATGACCAGAGCGGCGGAAGGACGGATGCCGCAAGCGATAAGAGAGATAAACCGCGCTATCATGCTGAATGTCGCACGGATAATATTTTGAGTGCGTGCGTTAACCGGCGGGCGAGCCAGTTTTGCGCTGGGTCGCGGGTGCGTCGTAGGTCGTAGCCCCCTTTATCTCCGGGACACAATTATTATTTCACTCTTTCTTCATCTCTCTCTTTCTCATCCCCGTCACTTCTCCCCCCTCTCACTCTCGTATTTCGTCTCTCGCTGGCTGTGCTCCTGTCTCGCTGGCAGTGCGGTTAATTGAGAAACGGATGTATTATGCAGGGCGTGAGCGCGGCGTTACAAACTACCTGTCTTGCCTGCGGGCATCCCAGGACGGACGTCGAAGAGGCGGCGGCGGCGGCGCAGTAGCAATAGTGGCCGTGGTTGCGGCGCACCCTGGGCGCTGCGCCTCCTGTGCTGTTCGTTCTACTGAACATTCTTTGTAGCGATATTAATATTATTAGCCGAAGTTATTAGGGGTGGAATAAAGGACTGCCTGTTTCATTGGGCGCGTTTCAAGAATACATTAAATGTATTTTCAAACCGTCACTCTGAGCACGTAGACATGATGTCGATACCAAAGAATTTAATTTTAAGACAATAAATTGATAAAAAATTTGTTTAAAAGGGGAATTTTAATAATCACTGTGTAAGTAACTTGTAAGAGTTCTAACTCGGTCGGTTTGGTTGAAAACGTATAGACTGTCTCACCTGTCACAGTCGTCACTGCCCCGACATCGCTGCCGCCACCCCCTCCCCCTTCGCTACCAATCCTCCCTCTAGCACACGCAAGTCCCCTCCGCTGTGGGACTCAAGTGGCGCAGTCCCCGACGGCTCTCGCAATCACTCCGTTGCGGCGCGGCGCCTCGCGTCTTGTTGCAGGCGCGCAGATAGCAATTCCATTTCTGTTGGTTACGTTTGCTGCTTGCCTAATTAGGTCAGCTGACTTTGTACTATCAGGCGCGTCATGAGGCCTGCCACTGTCGGGCTTCGCGCTGTGCTGGTCCGCCCCACGTCACCCCCTGTCCCGCGCCGCCCTACCACGCCTCGCGTCTCCCCTCCCCTCCCCGCCCCTCCCCGCTCCGCGCCACGCCGTCCCCCACCGTCCAGCACCTCACCGTCCCGCGCCGCCCCGCCCCGCCCCGCCGCGCCCCGCCCCGCCGCGCCCCGCCCCGCCCCGCCCTGCCCCGCCCTGCCCCGCCCCGCGCCACCCCGTGCCGCCCCGTGTCGCCCCGCGCCGCCCTCCGCCTTCGAACTACTGCTCATTGGAGTCTGTCGCTGCGCTGCGCTTCTCCACTCCCTGCTCGTTTCGCGTGCGTTACAATCGAAATCCCGATTGGGCTGCGCACGCAGTGCCCCCTGAGAGGTGACTTGTGTTCCGACAGATGTCAAGGATCGGAGCTAATGACCGATAACGTATCAAATACGACTCCTTTTTTTAACAAAAAATGGTACGCTAAATAGTTCTTAATAGTAGTTTTTTATTAATTAATTGTTCATTTTTATATAAGATCAACATAATGAAAGGATGAAACGGTACTTACGTGTTATGTATATTCTACAATCAAGACGAATTTAAAAAAAATATCATTTCTTAACCACGACAACGCTCATTCCACCCCTTCATCACATATATGTTCTTCTAAACTGCCGGCCGAAATCTGTCAGCCAGTCAATGGTAAAATCAGACAGTCTGCCCAAGTATGTTCCGAAAAGTGACACCACTTGACACGTGTCAAAATAGAGGCGTTGGGTGTTAACTTGCTCTTATGCTTTCTGTCACCTCAGCTACTAGTTTTGCATACAGTATTAACATTTGAATTATGCCAAGATCGTTTGAAGAACTAACCCAAGGATAATTTACTAACATGATAGTGTTATGTGTCTGGACGTACGATGGAATGAAAATCTCGAAGCAGCTACTCCCGAAAGCTGCCCCTGGACGTATCCACTAACTGACTATTTTGATGACACGTAACTAGGGTGTGTCGTGGGCTTAAATGTGATAAGTATGAGAATGTTGTTTACTTCAAACTAATATGATTGGTAGTCAATAGACTTGCCAGCAATATGTTGCAGCGTAACATGAGGAGGGATCATTAAGCCTGGCGCGATTCATTAGAAACATTGATGTGACAGCTTCAGGTCTTCTGAGTGTTGTGTTAGGAATTGGAGCCGAGCTGGTGTAGGCGATACTATTTGATGATACGGTTATTATGTGATTAAGAAGTAATAAGTCATCGCAAAGCAATCATAATTGTTTCAAGTCGGCAATTTGAAACCGCAATATGTTGTAGAGTTACTTTGTGGTTTCATAGTTGTTAGTAAAACCATTATCGGAAATTAGTAACATATTACGAAACAAAATATTTTGGTGTAATGTAGGTATTTCCATTAATTTTAACTAATTACTAACTCAGCCCGAAATACAGGAAAAGAGTCCCATAGCAACATTGCGACAATCTGATTGCAGATTGCACAGCCAGCGCCTGCGTGAATACAGCGCTTGTGGCAATGCGCGTGCTTCAATCCCCTGAGAATGACGCGACTAGTAACGTCTGACGCACGGCTTCATTTCCGAAGAGAGCTAGTTGCAATTCTGGCCCTGCAAGTTATAGCGAAAGTTACGGTTGTGCCGCATCGTCTGTCTGACGCAAGTTGTGTCTGTCCATCTGAATGGATAGGCTGTACGCTTGAATTACACCGAGAGCTCGGTCATAAAAACCGAAGCTAATCGCTGTGTAAAAGCGCCCAGCGATGTTGCCGTTGCTATGTTCGTGTTGGTGGTTCGTTGAACGCAGAGAAAAAGTCCTCTCTCTGTTCAGGGAGGACGTGTGAATGAAGTATTGTGTGTTAAGTATTGTGTGTTAAGTATTGTGTGAGCGAAGACTACCGATTACGGCCGTAGCTGCTCGTACAGCCTTTTAAGAGCGGAGACAATATGAGATTTTATCGAATATTGCTCACGACAAAGTGTTCGCAATTTCGTTTCGCGCGAGCTGATTGTTATTATTTCGTAACGGGCACTTAATGTGTTTCTCGAGCAAGCCTTCGGGAGTTCCATGAGTGCTAAACAGAGGGTTTATTTTGCTTTAGCCAGTACACGAGCCGCTGGGGTGGGGCTACGCCAGGCGAATTTGGAGTGCTTCCTTTGTAGTCATTTTATCTCGAACAAAGCGGTCCCTACTGTTAATTTTGTTCGTGTTGGTGTCGTTAATGAAATGAGAGAGTTAGTCAGTCTTTTTTGTAAAAAGAGAGCCTACTTTCCTTAGATAATTAAATGCAAGCGAGTGGAATTACGTTACGAGAAGATGGATGCTGTTACTGTTATTGATGTAGCTGTTGTTACTGTTGTCCGCCACATTTGATGTTACTGACCTATTGTTGGAGAATATTCCCTTTCCCCTATGGAGCGAAAAAACTAATAGGTTCGCAAGTGTGATAGGATTACAGCTGTGTCACACGAGATACGTCAGGAAGGGTTGAAAATCAATTCACATAACAATTAGATTGACAAAAACAAATTATTTTCACAATCCTAACTACTGACACACTAACTTTATTACATTTGACTGTTGGAAAATATTTTCATATCTTCCTTTAAAGTAAAATATTGCTCTGGTTAGAAAACAGAATCCATTTGCTTTTCTCTTTATTTCGTGGAGTGAAATTCAACGCAATTCGAGTGAATTTTTACGCATTCTTCGAGCCAGAATTGAACCTCGCGAAACGAGTGGAATCCACTCGTATGTTAAAGTGAAATAATTTATTCGGCGTTAGACGGACCGCTCCCTCGATTCGAATGATTTATACGACCGCTGTTAGTGGATTTTCATTCAATATTGCATATTCCCTGCATTTATTTAGATTGAAATAGTTTCTAACCTCTAATGTAAATTGTCAAAATGATATTTTTGGATTTGGATTACATTAATTTAAAAGCAGAAACTATAACCTTGTAGAAGAATTGTGAATTTTAACTGACATTACATATCGTGAAAAACAATGATACTCATCTCTTAAATTGTCATATGGTGATCTAGGAGCACGAGGATAAATAAACTAAGGAGGGTAGAAGTTCTAATATTCACTTTGAATAGTTCTCTTTTTCTAAATAAAGCTCTAAAGTGATCCAGGATGCCTCGACGAAAAAGCAAACCAATTAAAGAAGCTTTCTTAAAATAAATACACAAATAAAAACAGCTGTTCTCAATCCACCAGACCATTCTACCCGCCTAATTATTTAATGCAGCATCAATCAGATATCAAACATTACATTCCTTAAAAGTGATACAAGAAAATATCGTCACATTTCGGTAATTCTGATAGGAAGTGATTATGCTAAGCACGCGAATCGTGTAATCCATTGTATGTTTGATCCAACTAGAGAGTACGCGCGTGTGTATGTGTAGACATCTTATTATTCAGTTTCTTTTCTACGTGTCAAGTTTACTATAATTCTTATAGTTTATATTTTTATGTACAGAAAACTGGAAACATTAATAGATGAAAATGATCATTACTCAAAAGTTCCTTGAATTTTGAAATAATTGCATAAAAGTAAAGCAATTTTTTATTCAATTGCACAGTAAATGAAACACAATACTCCAAAGATTATAAATTTTGTAAACTTCTGATCATTAAGATAGTATATGGTACATTCATCAAGAACATTTGAACTGATGTTGAATAAAACAACATATGCGACATGATGCTTTAATAGCAGTAATATCATACTAACAAAGCTCACGCCTGAAAATAAAGTTGATCCTAACAGTATTATATAGAATTAAATATTCGCTTATTTTATTTAGCAAAGTAAAACATAATGAAACATGTTTAACTATAACGTTATATTACTGGAAAAATTCTTATAATCCAAATTGTGAATATTCAAACGTAATTGGGAAAACAAAATATAATATACAACTCCTCATATAATGTTAATTACAATAATTATATTGACTTTAAATACTAGTTTTCCTGAAATTATGCAAGCATAAAATAATGTCAACAAATCTATAATAAAAAAAGGTCTCACAATGCATATTGGGCAGCTATTGACTTATCATACAAAAAATTACATTGTGACAAGTCGTAGAAAGTCAATTTTCAATAATGTTAAAATTGATAACAGGGGCACAATTCAGATGAACTTGTGCATAACGGAAGAAATTATTGCCCTTAGAATTCACACATTCATGGGAGAATATTTTTAATGACTTGCTCGGTGACCAAGTGGTTGGAAAGGACTTGACGCGGTACCTTTTAATAATCATATGAATTTCATATAGCTGAGCTCGGAACTGGCTCAAAAAACGAGTGAAATGTTCCCGCAGCACTAGATCACTTTTCAGCTAGGAGTGGATTTTTTCACTGAAACGGAAAGAGTTTTATATCACTCGCTTAGAGTGAAATGGCTGATTTCGCTCGAATAAGTGTGAAACAGTAATTCACTCGTTTTTAAAGAGTTTTTTCATTCGAATAAATTAAGACAGTTTTAAATATAATATACTTTCACATTCTTCTACTGAAAATATTTTTTAATCGAATCACATCTTTGATGTTATTTTATTCCGCGAATATCGATGTCAGAATTTTATGAAACATCGTGTAATACATTTAATCAGCAAATGTAACATCCAAAATAAATTCGCGGAAAACACAGTGCCCTTTTCTGTGCGTTGTAGACGACCAAACGTCAACTTCGTCGATAGGAACGGCGTCATGCATTGAGTTTGTCATTTGCAGCGGTGGAAGCAACTAAACAAGGCCGCACCGCAGATCACGTAGCTCACGCGTCATTTAACTTCATTGGTACTACTTTCTTGTTGACGACATGAATTTCTCGTGCCTGGAACTTGCGCGGAGAGCTTCGTTTTCCAAAATGATTCACGGGTGTGGGAGACTCTTTCCGCGGAAAACAGGTACTTCCATGAACTAAGGCTCTTTGTCTTCGTAATGTCTTTGTATGGATCGAAGCCTTCCGGAAGGTTGCGGCGACCGCCGACGCCGACGGAGGAGAACAAGAACTCGGTCGCTTGGGTCGTCCGGGCTCCCCCTGCCCCCTCCCCCTCCTCAAGCTTCTCGTCCCGACCACGCCACCGCAGCAGCCGATCCAATGGGAGGCGGCGGCGGCTGCAGCAGGAGGGAAAAAACGAAGCCTCCCGGAAGCAATGTTGGCGAGAGGCGAACTCGCGGTGCAGCGGCTGAGCCACCAGGAACGATGGGCGGCGCGGGGCTGCAGGAAAGGCAGGTGCAAAAGCAAAGCGGGGGCGCAGTGGGAAGAGAGATCTGGGAGGTCATGTTGGAAACTCAATGTACGATCACGTAATGTGGAGTATGTGGGGGTATTGAAAGTAATTTTGTCGGTTCCTTGGGAAGGTATATCCCAAATCAAAAGGTTTCGCGCTATATTGTCAACTTTATTTATTTTTAATTGGTACGATATTGGGATATTTCTTATTAGTGTTATCATCCTGAAGATGAAATTGAAGCAAAATTCTTCACCAGACTGAAGATAATTTTAAATAGTGCATTTCTAAGTGGTTTAACAGCACAGTTAGTAATAAGTGCCTAGCATATGGAAGCTGGATTGCAGTAGCAAAGGTGAGAGAAATATCATTACGGAAATATTTTGACGGTCTAATTACGTTGAAGGTATTGCCTGGTATCGTGATTCTGCATTCTACCGGGAAAATATATTTCTACGTCCAGATATTTAGTTGGCAGATCTTTTCTGATCTTCTGATTTGGTATTGCAGATAGATAGTTTGGAATTCCAGCGCCTGTTGCGTGCTAGGAAGTTACAAGGGTAGGCGATCTCGCCAGATGAGAAGGATGTTAGAGGAGCCGGGGAACACAATGCTGAAAGCAACCACAATTGTGGTGCAAAGGTGGGCCCGAACAGTGTACGCAGCGGGCAGGGCGACTGCTGGCGCTGAGCGCTGTTAATATTGTTTACGATGTCCAAGTCCAATTGGGTCGTGACCCTTGTTGGCTGAGGCGGCGCGGTAGCGTCTGTTCGCGGGCACCCGGCGCGTTGTGGTCTCCTCGGTGGGGCGCGGCTTCTCGCCACTTGTGTTGTGGGATCTACGACCTACGGATGGAAAGCGATGTCCTTGCTTGCTGTGGGACTGGTGAAATGATTAAACTTCTCCTAAACAGCCTTCCTAATGCTTTATATAGGATAAAATCATAGTGACAAATTGCTCTGAATGGGAACAGTTTTCTTGCGTGCCCTCAAATATGTTCGGGTTCACTAAAACTTCTTTACATTTTTTCACTTAACTAATATTTTGAATATTAGTGAACGACATTTTGACCTGTCGTCAAAATGTTTGTGAGCAGGTATTAATACGATCCTTTTGTAACATTTATTGCCCCAAGTATCAATACGTATCTAATTAGTAGGGAACGGAATTTATTGTAATAAAAAGCGCAAAATATGTACATACATATATATGTACTTACTTTTTCCAAATCATGTAAGAAAAAACATTAAATATGTAACATAAAAATTCTTTATTGTGTTTAAAATTGTTCTCTACAAGCTTTTTCCAAGCATAGAACGTCGCAGATCAGTCCTTAACAAGAAATCTGAGTAGCTGAAAGTAGGTTGTACCTCTACAGTAGTAATTGCACACTAGGCTTCATCACACATAAGAATTGTATTTAAAATAGAATATACGTTCATAGTACATATTGCAATGTTTACATGGAGCCGCTGTTCAAGTGAGTAGTAGTACCGTGTAGCCAGTGATGGATCCCAGGGTAAAGGATTAAAGGGAATACACCTTCCCCCCCCACACACACACATACAAAAATCAAACAAGACAGTAAGACCAATTTCTGTAAAATATTTTTGTTATTTTTCTATTGATTATCGAAAGTGCTGTTTGAAACTTTAGCACGCACGTGGTTAAAATTACTTTTGTTACGGGAGTTTGACAATTCATGGCGAAACATGGTGGTCATAGAAGCGCAGCGGCATCTCATTTGATTTTCATGAAAGATGATTCCGTAACCTATATTGCAAACTTGCATAGTAATAGCTGAAATATGTAAAAAGATGAAATTATACCAAAATATTTAAAATAAAATAGTTATAATTCATTCAGAATATCTAGTAAACTCTAAAAAATACTATTGAATGCAGGTATCTAGCTCCTGTAAAAACATGTAATTACATGGAAATCCGTTCCTTACTCATTGGTAATACTAAGGAGAATCCATTGAGGTGAGATAACGTGTATTCCTTTCCAAAAATTTAAGTTTTATGTTGCTGCAAAGTGTCTTGAGCGTGCAACCCATATGCTTCGCACTCTATAGAGGCTCTATCCTGCTATATCCTACTATCCTACTCTATCCTGCAAATGAGAAATTTAATTCCTTATTTTATTAAGTCTGTGGAATATTTTGGAAGGTATAACTGCAAAGTGAACTGCTCATAAAATGGACGTGAAGATTTATTTCAGATTTAGTGTTCGTTTTTATACTGCAGGAAGGATTTGCAGAAAGCTGTGCTAGAGTGCTTGAACCTTGTAGAGCTTGTTTACAGAGATAATGAGAGACTTAATGTACGTGTCTCGTTTAAAGTTACACCTAGGGGATTACTCTGCTTTACACGTAACGACCTTCGTATGTTAACATTGTTGTCTTGTTTATGCAACGTTAAGATTTATTGCAGGTTTTACTTGCTCACTTAGCAAATTTTTCGGAGCCTTTGTTGTGTGAAGAGGTTTTGAAAGAATGGAATGTGGATCGGTTTTTCCAAAGTTTACTTTCTGATATTTTGCAATTTGCAAAAGGTACCTACAATTGTTACTTTATTGAATCGATTTTTATTAATATGATTTGTCAATAATATAATACGATGATTTGTTTTGTATTTTTAGACGGCTGTATTTGTGTTAGTAATATTTTTGATGTGCTCGTTACGAGATCAAACCAGTCTGAATTATTTGTAGAGGAGAAGGAAAAAGATCACGAGAAACTGGTCCGTACAAAGCTTAGTTCACGTCTCGTGCAGCTTGACACTTGTTGGTGCAACTGGATATTTTCTGGTTTGTTACACCTCATGTTGACGAAGTGTTTGATACGCTAGTTCGAAATATTGACTCTGAGCTGCAGCGCCTGTCCGGGAGCTTTGTGTTGCGTGTTTACGTTTCCATCGGTTCTTTTCAGGGGGCGAATTAATATGCGTTTTGTTGTGAGAATATTAATGCAGACCATTTCTAACTGTAGGAGAAAATGTGACCTAGAAGACAAGTTCAAAAGCAGGTGAAACTGGTGTGCAGTATCTATAAATTGGAATGTATATTATGTATGTTGAAATTCTCTTGGGTATAGATTTATGGCAATTGTTTTGGGATTATTAATGGTAAAATGTATTCAAGGCAAGGGCTTGGCGAAGGTCATGAGGTTTCAATCCCCTTCCTCCCTCCCTCTCCCAAGCTGATGATCTAAATTCACAATTACAGTTTTCACGAATTTTGTAAGGAAAATTATATTTTAATTATTTATATTGTTTTTGCGAATACTACTAGAATTAAACGTTTCAAATTAATTTTTTCCAGTTATTATAAACAGAAAATATATTCTGCAATAATCGGTATTTCCTGTTGCTCCCACTGCTAATGTCTAAACCAAGGCTGTAATTTCTGTAAACTAATGTCGCCCCCGCCCACCCTTCCCCAAGGAAAATTTTAGTTGCGCCACTGATAAATGTATTCACAGAATACTTACACATGTACCTGATACAAAACTATTGAGACAGTGAAGTATACTACTGCTGTCTACTACGTTTCAAAATAATAATGAGTCATCAAGTTCAGGATATTTTACTTATAAAAACGTATCACATATTAGAAAGTATTTAAGAATTTGAACTTAGAAGAAAACTTTTTGATCCATAATAACGCTGAAGTTCTTTGTCTCGGATATTGTGTGGTTGTTTGATACAGAACATTGCGTTTGAATGTGGAGTCTAGTCTACATAACATCAGTGGGGACATACTGTGCTATTTGCATTAAGCACGAAATTCTCGTATCTTTTGAGATACGATTTTAATAAGTTGCTCGAAGTAGCAAGAAGTCACCGGCCTAGTATTACGGTACTTTCTGAAAACCAGTTGATTTCTTGATCGCCTTATTCATCGCAATCCCCGCAGGTGTTGTGGGCAGCAGGGAAAGCGCCGTAGGCTCCCAACGTGTCCGCCAGTTGGCACCGCCGCGCACCGGCTGCTGATCCGATCGCCTCGTCCCGGTGCTACTCTCGAAAGCACGAGTGTGCGAGCGTGCACGTGTGTACGCATGCGCATTCGCTTTGCTTCCCTCAATGTCCTTTTTTCTGCCCGTTTTCCCCTTTGCTACACAATTACGGCGTTATGGAAACCGTTTTTTGTTTTTTGTACCGGTGGTAGGACATGTGCTTTTATTCCTTTGGACGTCATGAGCTCTTCATTCCTCATCCCTATTACTCTCTAACCGTCAATAGTTTCGCGCATTCCTTATTTCACCTTTTGGCCCTTTTCTGCGGCTCTTATTATAGGTTCGGTAGAGGACATGGTATCCCGGCGAGTAATTGTTGGTACTTTCCCGAGCAGATACGATTATTAGATTGCTTGTATTGTCACGAATTTCAATGTCTATTACATTCTGCTTTTTTATGAATATCAGACATCTTATGCTTTCTCTCTCCAACCTTGTTACCAACCTCATTCCGCATCCATATGCTCTCCCCCACGCACAGCAACCTCTCCTGAGCAGCCGCCCCTCGCCGTCGCCTCTGCTGGATTCGCCCCGCCGAGCGTCCACCGTCCCTCTCCGTCCCCCGCTGTGAGCGCCACGGCCAGCGCCGCCCCCGCGCCGCCATTGTGTGCGCGCGTGCCCCCGCGACCCGGCGGCCAGCGCGTGTCGTAGGCGTGCTATTGTTCCTCGGCTCGGCGCAACTCTACGCCACGCCCGCCTCCGGGCGCTTCGCGTTGGAGCACTTGTGGCGGTAGCGTCGTGCCGCGCGCCGCCCCACTGCGTGCGCCCCGCTGCCGCGCGGCTTCGCTTGCTCACGGTCGCTTTGCGATGTTTACTTGCTGCGCGCCGCACGCTTGGAAAAGTCGCTCTAGGCCGGCGAGCTGTTTGATGAGATACCGCGGTGGGATTACTTGGCAGTTTGCGGCATGAATGTGCTCCATCATGCGCTTACTTGCGAGGCCGGGAGTTTCGTATCGTATGATTCATTGTAGAGGAGCAGAGATATACTGAAATAGGCCTATGAAGTAGAGCTCTGAATATCCGCAGACCCACTCGCTCGTCTCAGAAAAGTGCGGGTCTAACCCACCCGCATTCATATGGGTACCATATATTCATTAACATAAATAATGACAATTAAAAACGAGGCATCTTATGAAGTTTGATAACGTGTGGAATAGTTCCTTTTATCACCAACAAGGGTTGACCGCATTTCTTTTCACAACATCCGTTTCGACTTCGCTCGGCAAGGACCCCTCCTATTTACTACTTGCGTCGTGTTACCGCAAGATTCGGCACTTCCAGAACGTTTTTCAAAGGGTGTCAAGAAACACATTGATTCGAACCTTTTTACTCGCACTTTCGCTATGGAGTATTTTCCATAAACTCGCTGTACAAATTTAAGGTTAAAAGTACAAGTTTCTTTACCCAATACTCAAAAAATCTGGATAGTTTGCCGTCTACACTGACGAAAAAAAGTGTGTGTCGCTTCAGTAAATCTTGTTTCTTTTCGGCAATTTTTTCTGTGACTTTTTCGTTGATGTTATTTTAATATATTCGACGCTATTCATTGTCACTTGTACAAACACACTTCACAGAAAAACGAACACTCTAACTTCGGTTTTCCAAAACGCATTAAAAAGTCGCCTCCTACATACGTTTACACAATACATTTTGGTTTTCACATGCTTAGGAATGGATTTGTAATTGCAACTCGCTTTAAAATGTGCAAATAACTTTCGATTAACACAAGACTTATGAATGCAACTCTGTACAGCAATGCGTTTGCGTTTCGCGCGCTACCGAAGAATTGCTTTGGATGGGGTGAGAGCTCATTTAAGTCTCCACTTAAATGCTCTAATGCTAAAATGCTATTGCGCTTAAATGCTAAAAAAGATATCTCACACTTTCTTCAATCAAGGCCACACTTACTTCTCTTAAAAACTTGTGCTAGCCGAGTGTTATATCTTCACCACATGTCAAGGCACTTCCAGAGGTCGCGTCTGCACCGTAATATCCTCACGGTCCGGAGTATGCTCCAACCGCCCGTAACCCATCGTGTTCCCCCTCTTTCCCCTCTAGCCCCACGGGTGCCACCGATTCTGTCGGCTCGTTCGCATTTCACTAGTGTGCTCTAGCTGATTGTCACGAAGGGCATTGGCGGCGGACTGTCAATCGCAGCTTCCGAACGGCGCGTGTTTTGAAATACCATGTTTCGGAAACGCTCTGGAAGGACTTGTATTCCCCTCATGTTAAGAAATGTTTAAGAAACATTGCACAGCAGTTATTTGAGTGTGCACATGCGAACGTGCTAATACCCACGAGCCGCCACTGGGGTACAGTTACGTACGATTACGGGTACCCGCATCATCGACGAGTTCAGTAAGGATTCTGTTTAAGATTGTAAAAATGCCTATTTTTGCTCACGTCCACATTGTCCTATTGTCCCATTTCGTCCATCCCCCCCCCCCCCATGTTCCATGTGCTCCCTTGTCCCCCTTTTCCGTTTGCACCTTTGGCTTATTTTGTCCCGATGTCCATCTTCTATCATTTTGTCGCCTTATCCCATTGTGTCCCCTTATCCCGGTTTGTCCCCTTTTACTGGACGAATTTGCAAGATTCCAATAGTTTTATTGTATAAAATATATTTTGTATACTATCAACTTCTTTTAATTTATCTTTGTTTAAAGGTTTCATTTAAGGAAAAAGTTTTTATGACAAAACCCAGCAATGCATTCGGGTGATCTGTGAAATCATAGTGTCTTTTAATACGTACCAATCCTGCATTTTCTTGCCTTATGAACTCAGCGTTATCCAGGGCCGCTCAACCATTTGCTCAAGAGTATCGTTCCGAGACGGCACCCAATGTATAACAGCGAGCTCTTATTTGACCTGGTGGGGGGAACCGACGGCGGCAGAGGGGGACTCCATTACTGGGCCCCAATAGCGTTGAACCTTTGATGAGGTGTCTGGAATGCGAATCAGCCAATCGCAGCGATCCACTCAAAACGGGTAGCAGCTGCGGCGCCACTTCCAATATTCCTTGGCACTTCCAATATTGTTTGGACTGGATTATTTATTTATTTGTACATATAATTTGCAGATAAAAAATAAATGTGACGATTTCGGAATTTGGAGGCAAGGAAGAAAATCAAGAATAAATATGCAAAATAAAAGAACGTGATTTCACATTTTTAATATATATTTTTAAATTGAACATTAATTGCTAATACTACAAAGAGAGATCCAGACAAATACACGAATATACTCAATCAAATTTATACAAAAATCATGCAATATCACAAGCAAATTAATTCAACTACTGTAAGCTCCAATTATATAAACCTTGACCAACTATTCAAAAAGTAAATTATAAAAAGCTGCAAAACTAAAACACCATCAATTATTAATTCCTTGATGCAGCAACATATAAAGAACCGTAACTTAATAGCTATAATTCATTGGCACACAGCGATGACAATTAAGAAACAATATACACAGGTACATATATATTACAATATATATTGGGAGGCCTAAAGTGATTTGCAATGTGCAATGTATAAAACGTACTGTTAACAAACGGTAAGAGTTGGAAGAAAGAAAATGTTAATAATATCTTTAGTTGTGATGTAGAGGAAAAAGAATAATAATAATTATTATTATTATTGAGGTCAACATGAATTTTCCTAGTCACAACATACAAAATATATACATAGGATAGCAAGATCCTGTCACTGAAGTCCGAAAACTTTTTGGCTCAAGATTCAATGCACTGAAATTAACCAATATTTTAAGATTTCTTAATAGAAAACATGTATGTCACTTATGAGTACTAAAAAGAGGACATACACCAACAAAGGCTACGAGTTACATGGAACAACGTGTACCAAAATTTGAACATAAATTGTGTAACATGTAATAACATGTATTAAAACTGTTCAAATTATACAAGACTAAAATTTTAGTAAAATAATAAAATTTGCAAACAAAGCTGTAATTGAAGATGCAAATTTTTTTGGCCGAAGATTCAAAGCACTGAAATTAATCAACGTTCTAAGATTTCTTAATAGACTTTCTTTAAAAAAATATTACAATTAGTGATGGGTCGAAACCTGAATTTCTCGATACTCGATACCGTTACCTGCCTGAGAGCTTCGATACTCGATACCATACTTCTTTAAAGGCTCAGCAGCAAAAGTGGTTCAATCAGAATTGGAAGGATATATTTTGTTCTTCACACATGCATACATGTACTATTTTAATATTTAAAAACTATTGAGATGAACATACATTTTTTAAAGTTTTTGAAGATTCTTATTAAAGAAAACTAACAATCTAACTCTTTCTGTGTCCATTCTATCCCCCCCCTTTTTTTTAAGAGATCACATGTCACATTTTTTAAAGAGATCACATGTCAATGCATTTTCGGGGGTTCAGTAGTTGAGGATGGCGAAAAAATAAATTAAGTGAATTAAAATTTTGAACAATAAATGCTTGTCTAATTTGAAATTTCTAATGCATATAATGAAAATAAGTTATTCGGAATCATATACAGTGATTTAAGTTTTTGAACTAAGGGACTGTACTGAAATAAGGGACCATCGAAATCGTGATTAAAGGATTGTTATTTTTTTGTGGGCATGGTGTATCTAGGTTCAAGATGTTTAATTAATTCCTTGAATCTATTGTCCTCAATAATAATGATCGATTGATTATCTTTGCGTGCCATGTAAGCAAATTTTCTTATTGCTTTTGAACGGTTGTCTCCTGATTTAAATTTGTTCTTTGTGGCCAAAAAATCTGTGAGTGTTGGTTGATTTGTGTTGGAACTTGATGATCTTGACAAGACTGGCCATGGGTCTTTAACTTCTACCAATTCACTTGTACAATCTGCGACGATTCAAACGTCCGGTGCAACATTAGTTAGCTTGGCTCACTTGAGTTCGATGGAGCTGAATACTACCTGTTGTATTGATGTAACATGTTTTTTTTAATTACTAGTATTATGGGTATTTTCACCAGGCGAAAATGCTTTTTACATATTCTACAATTAGCATGATTGTCATTTTTTGAGTCCTCTTCAAAATAATTCCACACTTCACTCTTTTTGTGTATGGAATGCACTAATCTAGGCGTCTTTCAGTCATTTTAAAATGCAGAACTGAACTCAAGAGCTCTGTCAGATGCCTCCGCAGTGGGCTGAGGAGGAGAGTATCCCGAGAAGAAACGCTGTCATCGAGCTTTGCTTATCATGCCTGTCGTCACTGGATTGCTGGGAACTCACAAGGAAGAGTTTCCCAAAGCTGAATTGGGCGCGAATTGCCAGCTATCTCAAGAGATGGTGACAGGCGCGAGTGGGTTAAAGAGCGGGGCACGGCGCTCGGACGTTGCAGCGTTGGGTAATTTCAACGACTGTAAGTGAATCTGAACTGACGGACACTTCCTTGTTGCTAACAGAAAACAACTACGAGAAAGAGGAATGTAAAGAAGACAGTTCTTCCGTAAAATCAGAAGAGATGAGGAATGGCGTAAATAATTGAAAGTATCGAAAAAGTATCAAGTCACTTTCCGAAAGTATCGATCGCTATCGATACCACCCGGGTATCGAGGGTATCGAGGTATCGAAAGTATCAAGGACCCATCCCTATTTAAAATATAAACTATGATAATTTAAATAAATTAAGCAACTTGCTAACATACGAACGGCATTTAGTAAGTACATAGTGAAAGAACACAGAGAGCCTTTAAGACCTTTCCTCGATTTTTTGATTCGTTCCGCTACTTTCCTGCTTCGTTTAGTATGTGGTACTCTCAGCATCACTAGAAAACTTTTACAATCCTAAACGTTATCCCTACTGTTCGTGACTAAAAAAAAAAGTGGCCACGACCCGTATTGTACGGGCGACTCGTATGATACGGGTACCCGTATGAATGCGGGTGAGTTTGACCCGTTAGAATACCCGCGTATACGGGTCTTGGATACCAGTATCACTGAAGACCCGTACAACTCGTAAGAGCTCTACTATGAAGTGCGTGTGTTTCATGAATGGTTTTACATTTAAATTTTCCATGATATTACGAGGGCAAGTCAATAAATAAGTCGCAAACGTCAGTTTACTCCATAACATGTTTAAATTATGCGTGCATATATTTCATAGCAGCTCATGTATGCTTGTCATAGAGATCGCGGGTCATTGTGGTCGCGGCCAGGATCAATTCGTGGCAGCCAAGACTGCGTACGTACTGCAGTGTGCGTGCTGCGGTGTGTATTGCAAGCGTGTGTACTGCGGGTTGCAAGAGTGTACACCAGTAAAATAGCGTGCGGTCGTGCGTTTTATGAGCCAAAGACTCTCCCAGAAGTAGTGCATCGCAAAATGCTCCCCTTGTATGATGACAAGTGTTTATCATGGAGAGCAAACGACCTGGCTCCCTGACAAAGGGAGTGCTTCTGGATGACAAAGGTCGCCCTTGCACAGGAAGACAAACTCAGGTGCTATTACACACAATTCATTGGGAACGCTTGGAACATCCACCCTATAGTCCTGTCTGAGCCTCCAGTGACATTAATCTCATCTGGCCCTTAAAATGTCATTTAGATGGCCGAAATTTTGAAAAGGATTATGTTGTAACTACAAAGGGTACACGTTTGTTGCATCTGCAACCAAACGACTTCTTTGCTGCCGGCTTTGAAGGACTTGTAAAGAAATGGGATAAGGGTCTGAATGGTCAGGGTGAATAGAAAAGTGAAATACATTTTAAGAAGTTACGTTGATTCATATTGCAAAGAAATAATAAGGGTCTGAATGGGGTCTGAATAAGGGTCTGAATGTTCAGGGTGAATAGAAAAGTGAAATACATTTTAAGAAATTACGTTGATACATAATACCTCTATACCGTTTTGCGACTTATTTATCGACATACTTACGTAATTTCATAACTTTGATGCCGGCGGAAGAAAAATCCCATAGGTTTTTTGTTAGGCGTTTCATGTTTTCATGGAAAGAACTTTCTAGGTCAATGCGGTAAGCCTCGTGCACGTTTGTGAGATTTGCATTCCCAGTCATAAATGTACAGCTTGCCGCCTGCCCCCTCCCATCTCAAATGTTGCTACTCTATATTAATGTAGATTCAAATAGTTAGGCGGAGGAGCAGGCCGTATGACCTGAGCCTAGCCATTAATAAATATTATTATTATTATTATTATTATTATTATTATTATTATTATTATTATTATTATTGTGGGAGATAGATCTGGAGGGAACACTTTTTAAAAGAAACATAGGCTTTCAACAATAAACTCCTTAACAACTTGTTGCAGGAATACAAAGCAACCCTGTTTTCCCCCCACAATCCCACAACCCCACCTTCATAAGTCTTTCCCTTTCCCCGCCACTTTGTACACGATGCAGTCATTGCGATCACTCAAAGAATACAGGCGTTGTATTCTACTCGTCAATCTCGTCTGACTGTTTTTCCCACGGCACCTCCCTTCGCCGCCGCCGACCTTCAAACACTCACTGCTACCATGCACGCCGCACTTGCCGGCCAGTGCCGCCAACGAACTCCAGCCAACCTCGGCGTAAGATATGCGCAATCCCACATTATTATTATTATTATTATTATTATTATTATTATTATTATTATTATTATTATTATTATTATTATTATTATTATTATTAAATGTTATGATGTTGCGTATCAGCGATGGATGCAGTTGAAAACACAGAAATATCATGTTGAGGATTGTAAGATATTCATTTAATTTCTTTTCATATATTCAATGAAATTTTTCATTGAATCTCTGAAATTTCTTTTCATGTATTACCCCCATAGTTTTCGAAAGGGCCTCGTAGCCGGACTTAATAATTATTTTTATTTCCGTAAATACGTTCAATCTCTGATTTCCTTCGTTTTGATACAGATAAGTTGGAAAATTGATATACACTTGGAGATCAGACTATCTAGGTGTTTCTTAACGATTCAAAGTAAAATCAATTGTATATATTAATTGAATTATTAAAGTTACAATTTTATTCTTCCCTTCAAAAAAATAAAATTGAATGATTCCCAGTTGCATGTGTTATTCATTTATGTACTAGTGAAATATGCCATTTGTAAAGAAAAATGTTTGTGGATAAGGCGGCCCTGAAATGTAGATGTTCACCCTCTCGTTTTAGGCTGTGCACGCCTATGCAATAAACTATTTCTTTGAGTTAGTTGGGTAAATTGGTTGGGCACTGACGGTTTGTAGCTTAACTCACTTTCTAGTCGCATCTATAGCTCGAGCTTTTTTTATCTTCTGCGTACCCAACGATATGTCGAATATATTCATCAGTCTACAAGGCTCTGTCAATTACACATGTGGCTTTACGGTTTCTAGAGACTTTCTTCCGATTTGAGAGATGTAATATTACTGATGTATTCCCACGGTTCCCATCTTTTTCAAAGTTTCTCCTCCAGTTAGTATGTCATGCTTGCTAAAGTGCCCCATCATGTCTGTTGTCACTTTCGTATTCAGAACCGTGAAATCCTCTACCATTTAAGAGACAGTGGAACCTGAAAGGCGAACCATTCCACTGTGGTAAGTGTGTACTCTTTTGCAAACAGCGGTATTTGTAGTAGGTCAGAAGTTGCCGTTTTCTCGAAAGTAAACAGTATTAATATTCTCATCTCTGTGACGCTGGACGAAAATATTTTTCGTTCTTTCATATTCTAAGCGACATGGTTCTTGTACGTATTTTTATTATAATATATATTACCTGTTCCACCTTTTCGTATAATATCCCTAACGTCTCTGCTTATTCTTTTTGAACTACTAATCCGCCTTTGCAATTTTAGAACTGTGAGAATCACTCAAAGATCTTATGGGCTTACGGAAATGAAATGCAGTGGGGAAAAAATCAATGCTTTCTCCCACACGGATGAGTGGACGAGAAAATAAGTAAAGGACTCTGTTGCTTGCCCTTTTAGCTTGAGAATAATAGAATCTTCCTGTAGTTTTAGAAGATGCTAGTCTACCAAGGATCATTTCTTGTACCACACCTATTCTTAAATATATCTAGATTTTGGTATAATCTGTTATTTCTCCTTCCTCCATCGCGTCATTGTATTACTTCAGTCGTTTTTAATGACTTCCGTTGCCGACAATAGTGTAGTAGTGTTCCCTTACTTCAAGAACCGTTACCTAACTGCAGATCCTGACACGGATAGATAATGTTGATGATACAAACGGGACGTGCTTTCTGCAAGGTCATTTTGTAGTCACGCGCGCTCGTAGTATTCAAGACAGGTAGTGGGGACAGTTCATATCCGTTCCATCCGTTCCCCTTCATTTTATGCAAACTCTTCATCGTTACTTTCAATTTTGCCGCCATTTTCTTTTATCTTCATTATTTGCTTCTTCATTTCCACAACATAAGTAACAGTGTTAAAGACACTATTGCTGACCATGCAATTCTATTTCTGACTGTTAGCTCCTATCTACATTTCCTCAATTCAGTGCTGCTTTCATGGTCTTCACCCTTCTGTATTTATCTCCCCACAATTTCCTCCCCAATTTACTCCTTGCACCCTTAAAACAGTCCGGTTCAAAATGCTCACTACCACTATTCTTAACAAACCTCCTCTCAGGCCTTCACGATTATCCGCTCTTACGAGAACCAAGCACTTCGTCTTACTTTCCACTTTGCCCTCGTTGCTTTCGCGATCGTCGCTGGGTTGCTCCCGCTTCCTTTAGAGTCTCTGCGCCCGACCCTCCCTTGTGCAGGAGCTTCTCGCCGTCGATGTAACTTCCGCTACCGCCACGCACGCCCGCTCGCACGCCTCTTGCTATTTCCTCCCGACTCCTCTGCAGTAATTTCATTTCCAGCTTCCTCCTTTCCGCGCCACCTTCAGTGCGTAGACATTTTTTCTTAGCTTCGCGCGTAAAAAAAGGAAATGTCTCGACTCCTACGCTGGTACCACTACCCTCCGACTGTTCTCGACTGTTTATACATGAATTGCGGGAATTGCATTATAATAATAAAAGGAGATAAAGTGAAATGAAGTTGGAGGGGACAGTTTTACAAACTGAGAGGTATATTTTCCGAAGGAATAGAACCTTAGGAAAGGAAATAGGGTTATCTCAGAGAGTTAGCATCCCTTAGAGACCGGCTCTTAAGCCCGCGCGAGCATCTTGCAAATGTGGACCTAGATCTTAATCTCCATTAGCTCTACTTTCCTCGCGCGTTGCAGTGAAGTTGTAATGAAAATGATTACCCAGAGCAACGTCGTTAACTTGCGTTCAAGACAATTTAATTAGAGGGAAACCTTTCGCGCATACAAAGAACTCGGCGGTCGTTGGGGGCGCGGTCGACTCGGTGGTGAGCCGCGCCATCTGTAGCAGTGACTGTAATATGGCTCAGTTCCAACAGCAAGAAGTTCGTAAAGAAACTAAACTTCGATTAAAGCAAGAAACGATCGACATTTGTAAATCGCGTTCTGACTCTGAACGCTGTAAATAAAATGAAATTTGCTCTACCAGACTGCCCATCGTGCGCTTAGATTTGTGGAATACAAGAATGTTCAACCTCAACAATAGTATACCATAACTTCGTTTAAATAATAATTTCCTTCTTCTTACCATAGAAACAGAATAATTAATGTGATGTGAAAAATAATAATGTGTGAAATATTACGAATGTGAATAATGTGAAAAAAATAAATGTGTTCATTTTGCTCCTATGCACTAAAGGGACTATGAGACGAAGTAAATATTTCCACAAACTGCCATTGTGGTCAATTTTCAGCAAACACACTAATTAAACAGGGATATTTCAAAGAATATTTACAGAGGTTTTACGGAAGCATACAAATTAAATCAAAATTGCCGTTGCTCATTTTATGTAGTCATAACTTCCTAGTCGTAAATCTACAATATGCCAGACCATTCTCTTTATCACGTCGAGTGACACTAATGAGTAATTCCCTGGTAAATATCATTTTGGGATTATCTGTAATAGAGCGCTACTCACGCCGCAAAAATCTGTCCCTGCTCAATAGAAAGAACCGCAATCGAGTATGATTGTCGGCTAGCGGACGTCGCGTCGCCACCGCCTGCGGCTACGGCCATGCTGCAAGGACTCGAGTGCGCCTTCGCGTGACTATCTTGTGCTACCGATAGTCTGGCCGTCGTCTCAAGCTGTCGCGTTTGTCTCGCGCCCGCGAGACGTGTTTGAACGTGACTCGCGTTGAAACGCGCTTGTATTGCGCTAGGGTCTGACGTCTGCCGTACGTTGAACTGCTTCGTGGTCCCAGCGTAGCTTTTGTTGTGAAAGCCCATACAGCCCTGTCTTCGCGTCATTTAGGAATTTTCAGTAAGCATACGCGGCGTGTGGTCGCAGCTTTCAAGGCGACGGAATGGGAAGGATCATCAAATCTTCAGGTTTCTGCGGATTTTGTTGATCTAAAACATCGCCTAATGGTCAATAAAATGCTCTTAAAATGTTTTTGGAATGCCCTAAAACTTAAGAAAAATGACATAAAAATTTGATCAAAATCACTTCAAATGAACAACTCGAGCTGTTGGATATGTTACTGATATACTTGAAGTCGCTTCCTTTCGTTCAAGTGAACTCAGCTTACAAACTTTTGGGTTGGACTGTCTTCTACCAGGAAATCTCAATCTTCAGTTATCTTGAAATCGGACAAACTCACAATGGCGCTGATAGGCGTCTCAGAAATTGTAGATTACATACAACGGCTGATATTACATTTTCGGAGCGAAGAAATCGAATAGGCTACTCTGGAATTCTGTGGAGAACATTTGTTGCATCTCGTTAATATTATTTGAAGCACGTACCATTAAAATGACGTTAAAATTGATGAAATTGGCAAAACATGTTATATTACGGGAAAAGTAAAAAAATGATTTAATAATCGAAATTGACGACTAATACAACAAAACATGTAATAAAAATGGGTCATTTCCTTTTGTCATAACATAAAATCAATGTCTCTACTAAAAAGCTTTGTTCGAAAATGTAAAAGAAAAAAAAAATGACATTTCATTATTACTCCCTGCTCATGTGTAAGACTTACAGCGTTTTCCATTCGCCGCACTGGTGCGCACTCAGGGCAGCTTTCGTGTTCCATTCGACCGCTAGGGCGCACCAGTGCAAAGAAGCACATGTTCCATTCGCACATCGACACGGACCCAGGGCGCACTCGGGGCGCCCTAAACTGCACTGACGATTGCGTCAGTGAGGTTAGGTACGAAAGTTATCAATGTTGATTTAGATTCATGGTGAAATTGTGAAGGCAATTGAGGATCTTCTGTCACGCAGGGATACTTCGAATGATGGAGTATATTATGTTTTGCAAGAAATGTCTTAAAATAATTTTTATGATTTACACGAAGTTCGGAGAATCAGATTGTGTTTTCCGAAAATTTAACGTTGAATAACTTCATGTTAACAAATCCAGTGCTATTTAGATACTAAAGTGTTTTAGGTACGTCTCAATTTCGAAGCGCTTATAAAGTGAAAATAAAAATAGTACTAGTAGTACTAGTAGTAGTAGTGTCACTGAAAAACATCAAGGTTTTCGGTATTAGTCCGAAACAAGCCCACCCATCTGCATCGGCATTTTCCGGCACATCGGCGTAGGCACTGTACTCCTCTTTTTGTGGCCTCCATACCAGGTGTTTCGACCTCCAGACGAAGCGACCTCTCCGCCTTTGGCGGCGCCGTTGCTGCCAGGACACGGACGCCAGCTATCGCGCCGCCAAGCCATATCGGGCCCCGTAAACGCGCTCGTGTTATCTTCTTTTAGCGCCCGTAACATCCATAACGGGCGACCGATTTTACCCAAATCCCGGCGGCGGCTCCTCCCATTCCGTCTTCGGCTGTTACAACTGCCGGGGGCCTCCGCCCCCCAAGTATACAGCGCTACTTGAGCGAACGTGTGTATTGCCTCTCGATTCAATATTGCACGCGTTCGGATCTTTTGAGAGCGCGATTACTACCCGCGGCACCCAGAAGTAAGGTGTTATCGCGGAACGGAAGAGGAGGCGGCGGCGGCTGTGACGCCGGGAGGGGTCAGAGGCGGTGACGGGGAGGGGGGGGGGCACATCTAATCGGAGTTTATCGAGCGCAGAGGCAGCCGCCACTGCCACTGTATCCGAAATAAATGAAAATTGTGTTGCGCGCTCCAGCGGGTTGGCGACCACTCGTCCTGTGTGGGGAATGGACGTCTGTGTCCGTTCTCGTATGGGTCCGATTTTTTGGGTCTTCGGGCTGGGTGTGTAGCAACAACCGTTTCCTATTCAGGAAGCATCGTAAGATGTGGCCGTTTCCTGTTAAGGAAGCGTCGAGAAGTGGTTCTTGTCCGTTCATACGTTGGATATTTTTTTTAAATTATATCTGAACTTGTATTTCTCTTCTTTGATATTTGACAGTTTTAGTGCTTGCCAACTTTTTTCGCCAATAAGGGGATTGAACGGTAAAACGAAGTAGGTCTTATGACTCTTAGTCGGCCAGACTCAAGTACTACGACCGAAACCCTTCGTGAACTCGCCATCCGCCGTCGTGATACCACTCCGGCTAGTATTCGCCTTCTACAAAGGGAGGCCCGTCAGGCGTGTATAAAACCGAACTCGCGTTGGTCCTTGGGAATATTTAGAGGAGAGCGGCTTTGCTGTATTTGTGATCAAAGCGCGTTGGTGGAATCTGTTTGCGGGACCGGCTGCTACTGTGCCGTTAGAGCCCCTGCCCGACCCCCGTTTCTGACGCCGCCGCCTCAACGTCCGCCCCTGTCGTCGAATGCTTGTTGCCACTACTACCACTCTCCCTCCCCCGTCCCTACCAACCCCGCACCCACTGCAGTTCTCTCCATACCCTCCACAGACATCCCGGGCAACGCTACACCCTCTCCCTGTCGCCCCCGTCCTTCTCCGTTTTCCTTCCCCGCCGCCAGTGCTAGCCTCCACAATTCACTGCCTCTGCCTACCGCTGCGTGGCCGCGGAAGACCGGAATTCGAAAGGGAAACGAATTAACGCAGCCACCGTTTGGAGGCCCTTCAATCTTGGGTACAGGAAGTCAGCCAGGCGTGCATCTTGTTAATGGCTACGTCGATCTCACTGGCATGGCATAGAGAGAGGGATGGAGAGAGGTGGCCGTGGGTTGGCGCGGTGAACCACGGTTCGGGAAACCCCTCGCTTCGTAGTCGAATAAGTTGCAGAGTTGTTCTTCGTTGAGCCGCTGGCGAGGGTGATGCGTTGAAGTTACGGGAGTGGCAATGAGGTCGGTGAACATGGAGGAGACACGTGGGGGTGGCCAGCGGTTTGAAAGGATGAGCGGAGTGTTGGAAGGGGAGCTAAGTGATAAAGAGGACGCGGAGATGGAGGTACTGGTGTGAGTGTGAAGAATGTAGGAAGAACTGAGAAGTGCAAATAAAGTGAGAGTTCTGCACTTGAGTGCTTTCGGAAATTTGGAATGAGAAAAAAGAAGGGGTGTATACATTTTAATGTTTGGCTTTTAATGAATTTTGTTAATTAAACTGTAGTTCGAAAATTTGCTAGACTTTCCAGAAAGTATATTGGAAATGTTTTTCTTTGCAGAGATTCGTCTCCCTTTCTTGGATAACGTTTTTGATAATCAACTCTTAGCTATGATAAGTTACATCTGTTTTGATGTTCATTGGCATTCGACTTTAGTCATTAACTTTATTTAGTCGCATTTCATTTCAAATTATTGCTGTCATCGCAATTTCCCCCTAAACCACGGATTTATGAAACAGCTGCGGTGCTGTCGGGTGAGTTCTGTCATTGGGTGTCTCTGAATGAGTATGGTATCTTTTTTTCAATCGCAAGGCGTACTTGGACCGTCTTCAGGAATGATGTTGAGTTCATCTTTTCTTGGATTGTAATGCATTTAATTGTTGATTGCAATGCATAATTAGTATATTAATTAGAGTGATTTGATACTGAGTGCTCTGTAATTACAGTCCAAGCCAAAAAACGTACTTTGAAACATGCATTCCTAAGGCCGAATGGCCGTAAATTTATCAATCATTCAGAAGCTCCCCCGCATTTCTTACTTCCAACACTCTCCATACTGAATACTCAGATTCTCATGAAATTTCGCCAGCTTGTAGAACACTATTATGCATAATCCCACGTATCCAAATTTTGAAATGCTATGTAGTATTAGTTATAGTGTTTTAGAGGCGTTTGGCGTCAAACCATTGAATCGGCAGCGCCAGGAACGTTATGTGAACTCTATCAACCGGTGTCAGATTTCTAATGCGCTCGTTCGCCCACGACTGATGGCAAAGGCCATATCTTTTGGTCTTATTTTAGTTTAAAGTGCTGAGTGAAACGCGTTCTTAATAATTCTCCCGAAGTCAGTTATAAAGATATCGTTAACCAATCCACAACCGTAAGGAAATTGAAAAAGAAACTTACATACGGTGCACCAGATGACATTCTATGTTACATTCTACGTTTTGATTTTTTATTAGACCCGATTATTCCTGAAAATTGTTTCTGACCTAAAAGCGAAATGTAAGTATTTATTTTTTAAATTTATTTATCGTATATCGAGGTAACATTTTGATCGTACTTGGATGCTTCATAGAACTTATAAAAATTGTTTGTGGGGGTTTTGAAAGATGCTGAACAAGCTGCTGAAATTTCATGTCAATCCGAGTATCGAGCACGGTGAATGATGCGTGTTAGTCTACCAGTCAGGAGGAATCGAAATAAAGTTAAATGTTCGTAGATTAAATGAGAATTCCCTCTCGTGCGCGTCCTCCTTGACCACTCCGTTCGGGGCAGGCGGGCGACGGGACGCCTGCGTGAGTTGCCCACGCGCCGAAGACGCGCAGCGGAGCGTTTCCGCTTTCCGCGCGATCGCGGAACACTGGCGGCGCGCGGGCGACGTCAGGCTGTTACTGTGTTGCCAACCCGAATTTTAGAAAATTAGTAGATTATGTGCCAAATGTTGGTAGAATATAAAATGCAAAATTGGTAGATCTACCACCTCAATTTAGAAGATTTTTTAAGATTAAAAATGCATAAACTGTTCTTAAAATGTTTATTTTTGGAAATTATACATATTTTTATTGAAAAATTTTAAATGTTCGACGCTAGGCTGCCCGTTGTTTGCCATGAATCTTTTAGTGCGCAACAATCCCTCTAGAGTCTCCGTGCAAATTCTATTTCTCTGGAAGGTTTTCATATTATTAATTGCGGAAAACAATCTCTCAACGTTGGCGCTACTATGTGGAAGTGCGAGTAATTTTCTCGCACGAATTCGCATAGCAGGGGAAACATTGGAGACTGGTCTCCTTTTTTAATGGATGAAACATGCTTCCAGAATTCTTCAGGTGTAGGATCCACATTTTTTTCTGTGAAATGAAATGTCATGTTTCTTAATAATCTGCACTCTCGGTCCAATTCGGTCATGTTTTCTGGGCATAGTCCTAAAAATAAATATGTCATGTAAATAAAAAAATATTCTAGAGTGAACAACATTGATAATTAATTATGTTTAACTTGCTTGCAAACTGAACTCCTAAATGAGCAATAGTTGTGACTGCATGTTTTTCAATATGTTTGGGATTCATAAATTTAAGACATTTTAATCTTTGCTTTTGATTAAAACAAAAACGCTGCTTTATTTGTTTTACACTCTCCATATAAAAAAGAATGCATTTTTCTTTAAACTGTATTATTTCCATTTCATTCATTCTAGCCACAAAGCCTTGTTTCAATAACAGGTAAATGACATTGCCACCAAGGTAGATTTCTTGAATTGCTAAATGGTTTTGTTTATTTTCATTTTCTAAATTCAAAATTTTGTTCTCTAAATCCAAGTTAAGATCCTTGCCACTGTTTTTTTCACCTTCAGTCACCTGCAGTAATTCTTGTTTAATAAAACATTCCAAGATAGTTTTGTATGTTGTAAAAATCCGTTCATATAACAAATAAAGTTTAAGACTTTCTGTTTGCATTTCTTTATTAATGTCATGGAAATAGGGCAACACATAATCTATAAAAATTAAGTATAGCTCTGTTGAAGGATCCATGGACTTCACATGGATTGTCTGAGCTGCAAGTAGCCTGTCATTCAAAACAGCATTTTGGAAGTAAAACTTTAAAGCTGGAAGCTGTTCTAAAAGCCGTTTGACCACAGGAAGTAGAGACAGCCATCTTGTTTGAGCTGGGTGTAGAAGTTTGTGGGGTTTTGTATCCAGAAAGGACTGGAATTCTTTATAGTCACCCAGACGTTTGGGGCTGTTTTGGATATAATTGTATACATCTTTTGCAAAATCCTCTACACCCCTTGGAAGAGTTTTGCAGGCATAAGAAGCACACAAATTAAACGAGTGGCAAATGCACTTCATCATGAATAAATGTGGGATCTCATTTGCAAATAGAGTGGACAATGAATGGTGTGAACCAAACATATAGTATTTGCACCAACAGCTGCAAACCCAATCATGTTCTGTTTGTAAGGAATATTTTCATTATCAAAATATTATTTGCATTCATTAGGTAATGCTGAGGCAGTGCCCTCTACAATTGGTATTAAACATAAAAAATTATCTTTCACATTGAAATCTACTGCTGTTCTGGCAATGAGCGCCAAGTGTTTTGTTGTTGATTTGTCTGTGCTTTCATCAACAAGCAAAGAAAATTGTTCAGTTTGTAAAGTCTTAATATTTCGCTGTGAGCTAATATTCCTGTTACATTTGTGACAATGCCTTGTGCCTTAGTTTTTTAGAATGTAATTTCTTTGGCTATTTCAGAATCCGAGCAAACATTTTGAATAAGTTTCTTTAGGTCACCTGAAAAATAATATTATTTGAATACCTATAGTGTCTTAATTAAAATTAATTTGTTGTGAATGAAATCCAACAAAATATAGCCTACATTTATTCAATAATAAATTTGTAGACCAAGCCGCAAGCATACTAACCAGCAACGTTAAAAGGTAGATTATTTTTTGCCAAAAAACAAGCCATTCTTATTTCTCCAAATTTGATTTTATCCTCAAATGACTTTTTTGAATGAGTTTGCCCAAACTGTGTGATTGATAGTTGACTTGCTATACCGGAAAACAAGTAGTTAACTTTTTAAAAGATTGGTGTTTTATATATTTAAAAAATAGATAAAACGAAATTGCGTATAATTTGCAGATTTAAAATATATACATGCACAATCATAGGCAAGCAATGATAAATCAATTGATTGTTAGTAATTTCGTTTGTAAAATTTTAATTAATTATTCAATATTAATTAAACTAAACTGAGCATAAAACCACGTAATAGAAGTTCACCTTTCACATACGCTACATGCTTTAAACTATTTGCATGTTTATTTAGAATAATCTTCCACCAGCTCACTTAAGATCACACCTGCATGATTTGCAATAAAAATATTCTTCACCCTTGGTACTTTCTTGAAGCCAACCTGCAAATTCCTTGTCTTTCTCCCATAATTTGGAATATTTTTGGTCATAGTGCCTTTTTCGAGCTTTTCGTGGCGGAGTTCCTAACCTAGAACTCTGTGCATCGCTTTCGCTGCTGTCAGAATCCATTATAAATAAATGTACGCCACACAGAACAAACAACAATCAGCACCGTTAATACGCAGTTGTTTAGTTTCAACAACAAAACAACACACAACAGGAACAAAGATTCACCATTGATTCCGCAACAAACCAACCGGGAATGGGCCACACAACAGTATAATACTGTCTATGGGCGCGAACGGCGAACTGTTGACGTGTGTTTTTTTTTTTTTTTTTTTTTTTTTTGTGGTTTATGGCGTGGACTCTATGTATGCTTGACGCGTCGTCGCATGGCTCACGCAACGTCGCTCGTCGTTATAAAAATAATTCAAAGTGATGATATATGTCAAACTAATTTTAAAAAATGGGTAGTTTTTAGGTCTAGGGTGGTAGATAGGTTGACTGAAGTGAAAATTGGTAGATCTACCAAAAAGTTGGTAGACGTGACATCACTGGACTGTTACACGGGAAGCGGCGGCAGCCGCCGACTCAGCGGCGATGGGGTGGCCGGTTCGGCAGCGGTGGCGGTGTTGCAGACTCGTCCTTCGTGTTCGCGATTGCCGGCCTTGATATGCCGCGCTGCGCCGCCCGCTGCCCGTCGCACACTGGTTTCATCGGGCCTAAAACGTGGTCATAATTGCAAATGCCAGTGGATTTGCCTAAAAATGGGTATCAAGGGGTTTTTGAGGTCGCTGAATTTGAATATCATGAAATGAAATTACAAAATTCAAAATGGCGGGTTCGAAATGGCTAACTGACTCATTAAAATGAACCCAATAGGTGAAAAAAGATTGATAGAATGGTGCTCGCGGTCGCTGATGACGAATATCGAAATTATATATCATAATTCAAAATTGAAGCTTGAAAATGAAGGGATTGTACGTAGAAATATGGCTATACGTAAAGTTTTGTTTTCGAAGTTGCTGAATACAAATATTGCAACGAAATTCAAAAATTCGAAATTCTGCTTTAAAAAGATGTATCGGATTTAAAGGGTAAATAATTTTTTTAGAGGGAAATGTGATTTAAGAGTTTTTGACTTCCTTCGTTCGTTGATTTACTTAACGTATAAAAAGTGAACAATCGTTATGGTCGTTAAGTAGCATCTGCGCACCTTTTCTTGTGCTCTGGAATCTATACTCCCTTCCTTTTCCTACACTATTTCTTAAACTGAATTATGAAAAAAAGGGAGCTTTTGGTAACATTTGATATATTAACTGATAGTATTAATGCTACTAATGTTCTCTTTTTTGAAAAGAAACCTCTACAATTTGTCATTCACACTATAACTTAATTGCGTTAGGGACACTATTATGGCAATTTATAATTTCACGTCTTATCCTAAATACACCGATATTATCGGAATATCTTGCCCAAAATCGTGGTGATTTTAGAATATCTGTGCAAATCCTAACTATTGTTGGGCATTTATATATCTTTTCATTCTTTTGACATAAAGGAAAAGAGGCAGTGAATAGACACATAACGTAGGAAGTAGATTTACTTAAGGACTGAAGACTCCTGGAAGATCGAAACTGAGCATGAAGATCATGACACCGGAAAACAAAGATCACTTCGATGTGTCACTGCAAGTCAGATGTTCAAGAAAGGAAATACTTAAGAAAACATGGTTCATGGTTCAAGGTCAAAAGGGTCATCGAAAATGCAGCTGACGCACATTTCCTTGTATCATGTGTCGAACAATTATTTACAAAAAACCATTAGAGGTAACTATTCTCACAAATACGATAATGTATAAGAAATGCCCGTAAAGTACATATTGACGATATAATAAATATTTCAAAAAATATTTTTGTTTAATTTAAAAAACAACTATAAAAGAATACACCACAATGGCATTTATGTTGTGTTATTAAGTCAATTTAGAACTATCTGTTTAAAAAATTTAAAGCCAACATCTGGAGCCCTTCCGGAGACAATTGCAATTGAGCGTTTCTGAAAATGCGGAATTTGGAACTAGATACATTTACAATTGTATAATTATATTATAAACAATATTATAAATTATATGTGTATATGTATGTGTTACTCAATTGCCACCCATCTGCCGGGAATCAACGCTGAACAGGCCTAATTTCGTCAGCACTTATTTATTGAAAAATATTATATGTTATTGAAAAAATGGTCAACTGTAGTTTCAGATAACATCATTAAGTTCACCTTTAGACTCGTAGAACCCTTAGTCTTGGTTTCTACGACAAGAAAATAAGAATCATTCAAGTACACTAAAAAAAACTTGAAGTGCTCGGTGGTACGTATTAATATTAATCATTCCAAAAATTTGTATCAGTAATTTTCTTATTAAAAGTAATTATCAGAAGAAGAAATCGAAAAAAAATATACCGAGAAAATAAATCCCCGTGGTGTCGAAGACACTTCCGGGATATCTAGTGTTAAATGCTACTATGTAGCATTGCAGTAAAGTAGCTATAAAATACTCGTACAAAGTTGCAGATGTATGCAGCTAAATGTGTGTTATTCTGATTAAGGGCATTCTACTTGATAAATAAAAAGATATATTGAGGCAGGAATACGCAGGACAAAATGTATAATCCACTATGTACATGACTAACATTGTTAGGCTACACATTCATCCGTATTATAATAAAATAATTAGCCACAAAATACACTTAACTTATACTCAAAAGTGTCTTATATTTGGAAACACGAAAAGAATCCATAGAAAAATAATTTAAACACTTTTTTAATTTAACAGAAGTAGTCAACAAGAAGCAATGAATTCGCGTGTTTCGAGCAACGGTAACTTTACGAGACCCTATGGACGACAAAAATGATTGAAATAACGTTCTGGAGCTAAAATAGTGTGCTCCAATGTCTTGCAAACGAAATTTGATTGGTCAGAATTCCGAACGCGCACCTTGAACTTTCCCATTATGGCCAGGTTTATGGCCCGATTCAACCAGTGTACGTCGTGCCAATGCCTCCGCCTCGCTCCCCCCTCCCCCCGCACCTTCACAACGGTTGGCGACCTCCGACTCTCGCTCAAGTGTGACGTCACCCGTGACCAGCTGACTCGCACTCGTTTATGCATTGAACTGAGTCTCCCGGTAGGACTCGTTGGTGGTGGCCCCGCCCGGAAGGACCGCCCCCCCGACCCCCCTTCTGTCGCATCAGTTCCGCTCCGCCACCCCACCCCCCGCCCCTCGCTGCCCGACCTGCCCGCCCTGACGCACGGTGGTGCTGCATACCCTCCGCAAGAAGACCTGCTTTAAACATGTCTTTTACATGACACAGTGGCTCTTCCGTCCTTGAAAATGAAATAGATTGTTAGGACATGAACGCGAATGCTAATGAGGTTTTGCTGTTAATTTCTTCTTGTCTCCTTTGTTTTTTGCGACACATTTTCTTAGATATTGTTGACACTTGCTACACTTCATTTCGTTGCAGTGAGTCACCTGTGAGAATGTGCTGAGGAGAAAGGAGTTTTGACTTCTGGAGAAATCGCAGTCATTCTTCTAGGGCGCCGTTTATGTTGCTTTGGAACTTAGTATTATATTTGTCGTAGAAGTATGTATGCATCCACAAAAGTGCTACATGCTACCTCCATCAAGTTAGACTCGCAAAGGTTTCAAAAGTTAGTGATATTAGGCTCAAAATTTGTCACTTTTTTGTTGCTAATTTGCTACGCAAAAAAAAAATAATTGTCGCTCTTCATTTGACCCGGTAATAAAGATTCGGCTAACTTGATATCAAGTTAGCATTGAAAACGCAAGAAAACCAACAAATTACAGAGATAAATAAAAAATAACCACATAGGAATTTGTCGCTGTTTTGTTGCTCCAGAATTCCCAAAAAAGAAATTTTGTTGCTATTCAAATAATATTAGAAGTGCTAGTTTTTCGCAAACGCAATGCCAACTTGATATCAAGTTACCATCGCAAACGCAAGAAAACAAAGAAATTACACAGAAAATAAAAAAATCACAACATAGGAATTTGTCGTTATTTTGTTGCTCGAGAGTTCCCAAAAATATTTTTCGCTCTTCAAATAATACCAGAAATGCAATTGTTTTGCAAACACGAAAATACAATATTTTCTTTGATATAAGAAGGAAAATCTATATTTTTTTTAGTTTATAGTTATCGGAAATTGTTTGATGAAGCTTTTAAACTGCGCGCGCTTTTTAGACGACGCGAAAACTTCAAATCGCTTTGAGGAATAATTTTCAGCGTTTCCTCCTCTTGTGTAGTAACGGTCCATACAGCATAACGCTGCGACGAGAAGAAGAAGAAGAAGAAGAAGAAACGTTTTTTAATGCAGCTGTAAGGCTTGTGGGGGAGGAGATCCTCTTCTAGAATGCCATCTATTGTCTGTTATTGTAACTAAATGAACATTCGGCGCGTTCTAAGCGCCCACACGCGAATGAATCGTGCGACGTAGAAATGGGCACGTTGTAAATTGCGATGTTTTCATAACTGCGTGTGACATTTCATCAGCTGTTACGGTGCCATCCAATCGGGACCTTATACGTCACGACAGTGACGTCACTAGCGGCGTTCAACCTTCCGATTGGATGACACCGTAACAACTGATTTACTTCACATCCAAGTATAAAAGGAGAGAGCAGGAAGGGAGATTTTGCACCCTCTAACGTTAAGGGGAGGAGTGGGTGAAAATTGGCAAAAAATTTTGAAAAATACGATTTTTTATTTTTGATGTGATAATTTTGTATGGAATGTGTGGTTAATTTTGGTGTTTTTATTTTTTCGTTATCGCGATTTAAATGGCTTCTGCGAGCATTTAAAGATCTCAATGCGTCGATGGCCACGCCCCCTTTTTCAGTTTCCAAACGTCTACATCTACTAGAAATTTTGAATGTATTTTCATTTTGAATTTCCCGGCATGAACTTTATATAGAAGTTCTCCGGAACAAATGAGCTACAGAAAAACAAGGTATCCAACTTCAGAAAGTGTTTATTTAGCGTGGCAGCCTTGATATTTAATTGATTTGGAATAAGTGCTCTAAAGAAATATTTGTTTCGAAGAAGAAAATAGAAATTGCTGTCACATCAGCAGTTTCTCAATTTAATATGGGGTGTGAAGCAAGTGAAAAGATAAGATCAAATATAACTGGCATTAACATGACACCTCAAGGGAAGAAAATAAGTGCAATGAGGGATAAACGCCGTCTTCAGAAAAGTGAAGTAGCTGCACAACCAGGTTTTCAAAGTGCCAAAAAAATAACTCAAAATGACAAAAACAGTTAGAGAGGAAAAGGGAAAAGTGGTTGAGGGTACTATGTATGGCTCTGGAGAATTTTAAATGGTAGTAGATAAAATAAAATTCATTTGTACAAAGTTAAATTTTCATTTTCAATTTCCCGCATTTCACTTTCCTGACCTTTTATGGAATTCAAAAAGTTCCACGTTCTACAATTTTTAATATATTTCAGTGAAACTTTTAGAACATCTTAAGAAAATGTAGTTTCATAGAACTGTGGAAGCTCTTTGTGTTATAATCATTCATTACTAAATTAAAAATATTTATTTTTTTGTGTGTGTGTGTGTGTGTGTGTGTGTTTTTATAGCCATCAGGTAATAACTGTATATTTTATTATTTTTTTTCAAAAACACTCTCATTTATTTTAATTATATTCCATGAATGTAATTATATACCTTTTATGAGTAATTCATAAAAAATTCAGTGATGAATGTTGCTTCATGTGGAACGTAGAGCATTTTATATAATAATAAGCAATTCAAAAAATTTTTTTTTTCTTCAAAACTAAAAACAGCAGAGTAACAAAAATTTGTAGGGTACATAAGTATAATGTATTACTTCTTCTGGCAAAATTTGAAGTTATTTGAATGTAAGATGTAAATTTTCAAAATTTCAACCACATCTCAACAATCAAAAGCACTATCGATCTTCTACGCTTGCGTAGTAGAGTTTCGCATCACTTTTGTGCATCTGCGCATGCACAGAAGATCGAGATTTCTGCCCGCTAAGGCATACAAAAACTCCCTACTACCATCTCAAACCCGTGGCAGCACCGTCGGCTGGCGGAAAACCGGGTGATACGGCAAATCAAACCGATACTTCTCTCTTTCTCCCTCCCTTTTTTGATTACATCTGCATGTCATCTAATTTGTTGTGTTTTATTTAATGTATAATATTTGCATTTCCTTCCTGCAGTGTTTTTCGGGAAATTGCCGCGAATGGAGCGCACGATGCAGCACATACTTTCTCGCATTATTTGTAACAGTTATGGAATATTGTAATATAGCTAGTTGCAACGTACTAATATTTCAGCCATCTTTTTAATAACTCGACCCAAAAAACTGACAATTTTGGGCAGTTAATGTATTTTACCGTATTTCTGTATTAATCAAATAAATCATTGTGGAAAATTCTATTGTGGAAAATTCTTTGGTATGTTCGCTTGTTTGATGAAGTGACAATGAAAACTGAGTGACTTTTATTTGTAAGGTGCATTCTTGGAGAACTTCATTACTGTATGTCTGCATGAAACAAACTGGAGAAACTTCTCACAAATGATGATCCAGGGCGTTATTTCTTCAAAAGACATAGAAAATACAGTTTCTAAAAGGAGTACTAGATGTTCACTGTCAGAAAATTCTTTCGCTACAGTACGAGTAAATATCGTTCCCATCGTCCAGCGATATGGAATCTTTTTGTGATAGTGTCAAGAAAAAATAACTTCGTTATAACAGTACCACAAAAGACATCTATACGACACACGTGAGAATGCATTGAAATATTGGGCAACTGCTTATTTCAGCTCATTAAAGAATAGCTTTCAGCAAATGAAGTTTTTTCTCATGGTAGAAGCAGCTGGATGGCACATGCCAAAAGATTTAATGAATCTTGTCCGTAACAGTTTTAAAAATCTGAAATGGCATAGAAACTGCCCGGAAATGAATTCTTTCGAGAATTAAAAAAAAATATAAATAAAAAAAAACAGTCCGATTTACGCGGTTTCTTTTCACAAAAAAAATCTTGCAATTTTCGCGAACCTTCCATCTCCTTGACCTCGTTAAAAATACCGAAATCGTTTGTCAAAAGGAACCGAGGAAATCAGGTCTTAATTAGTGTAAATGGAAATCAATGTACAACTAATCAGCAGCTCGTGAAGAGATTGATTAATGTACGGCATAAAAACGAAAGAATTTTCAAGCTCGTGAAACAAACTTCCGAATCCATGCCGCGACGAGTACAAGCCCTTAGACATATCAAACGATGACCAACAAAGCATGAGAATGTTTAATACACCTTCAGATATAACTGAGAATAATTTGTAACTGTTTGTTTTACAACCAATATAAAATATTAATATTTACTTCATAACTAATCTCAATTCTTCGAAAACTACTAATTCATTAGTGATCCAATAAAATCACATGTTTCTATTGGACATCTTGTTTTGTTTTTTTTAACTTTTGTACTAAGAGCACTGCAGGTTTACCTGCTTAGGGTTTAAAGGATGTTAGGAATCCTTTTGATTAAGCCTTATAAATCTATAATCAGCATTTTATCATCTGCTGCCAAGCGCCTAACTGGCCAAAGGCAATGTAAGGCCAAAGGCAGTGTTCAATAAAAAAGCCTTCTTCTCCAGTTTCTACCCACTTCCATGGCTCTCTTTACAGTTCATGTAACGTGCATTTTTAGATGGTCTTATTATGATTTTGGAAGTGGGGTAAAGATGGCGCGGCAAGCGCCATGCTTCAACAAGGTACTTTTTTTACTCAATATTTACTGTTAACAAAGCCAGTAAGTACTGGTACTCATTTGGAAAGAAGGGAAGAGGAACTTGTCTTCTGCCCTGGGAAAATCTCCTACGTCGTAATATATGCGAAGAAGGTTATATTATTCATACGCTTTGTTTTTCTAAATATTAATTTTAACTACATACTATCCGACCGACATGGGTACTGGGGCATAAAAAGTACTTTTATAGGTCGTGTAAATCGTATCGTAAGTAGTAGATGAAGTTGGCTTTCTGAGAGGAACTTCCTGTCTAACTCGTTTAACCAGGAATACGCGGACAGCCAAAGAGGACCGGTTATTCTTGTAGTTTACAATATTCTACGTATGACGTGATTTTGAATTTTAAATTAGAGATGTTACTTTCGAATTCTATAAAGAAATGAGAAAAATATGTGAGATGTTGAGAATGATTATAAAATAAATTATTTTCTACGCAGTACAACGAAATGTTGCTACTGACAAGTAAAACGGCTTAGAAGGAAGGCCGAGTTATGGCTTTTGGCGAGGAGTTTGTTATTGAGCTTCCCAAAGGGAGACTGGAGTAGATTTCTGATGTAAAATATGTTTTCTCTTCCCATTTTCCTTAAATAGTCAAGGAGACTTTATTTTATACTTATTCTTATTTGCTTTTATAGAGGAACTGCGGCTGTGGTTAAATAATTGACCTTGTCAAAAAAAGTCAACGCTTCAAGGTAGTCCTCAGAAAAGGCTAGGTGTTTTTTGTCAAAGTTCCTTTTCTTTGGCAGGCTTCCAGCTGCAGCTGCAGAGAAGACCAGAGAACCAGTTGGTCGCCCATCCAGCCATTAGACAGCAAATCAGCTTGCCATTTGTGATTTAAGTCATAGTAGTTTATGTTAATGGCTATGCCATCTGGTTGGCTGCTTGGACCTTTCAGGACATTGATAGGACAGAAAGTAACTTTATGGTGTAATACGAGTCTAATGAATTTCATTTCACATTTTCAGTTTCATTGTTATATCAAGTAGTAGATTTTTCAGAAGTATCAATCTTTCAGAATAGTATCTGCCACTTATTTCGGAATTGTATCTTTCGTGTTATTATCTTCTCATACTTTTACTGGCGACGGATTGATTCTGTTTTTAATATTTATTATTTTATAATTGTTATTTGGTTGTGTCGTTTTCCGAGGTCTTTGAACGGTCTAAATAGATTTCAAATTCTCTAGAGATTAAAATTACGTTGACAATTACAGACATTTTATAAAGTATAAAACATTTTTTTACAAAATTTCATTAGTTTCAGTAGCTCCACATAGTATATCCCTAAAATGATATATGCTTTGAAATTTTATAAATAAAGGATAGACACAAATGCTTGTGTTGGCAAGTGTGTGATACTTTTTGCCCATTATTTGTGCACGTGTCTCGATACAACTCAATATTATGTGTTCTTGTAAGACACGCGACCCCGTTACCTCTCGAAGTATACAAGAAAACTCAGCTCTCTCTGCCGGAATTAGCATAGAATAGCAGTGGTTTCTCTCCTAAGTTGCTTCCTTTCCCGTCGAGTCATCAAATTACGCCACGGCGCGCGTGGCGTTTGGGGTACATTCACAGGCTCTAGTTACTTGACTGTTGCTGATATTGTTACTTGCTAAATCCCTAGCACTAGCCACTGAAGCGACGATTTGAGTTTCCGCCCTCTTCTCCTCGCAAGCATGCCGGCTCTTCCGTTTGCCCTGAGCGTCCGCTGTAGCCGTTTGGAAAGCAACGATCGTAAGTTATTAAGTGAACGATGTCATTTTAACCACTTTCCCTACATATTATGCCATAACTATTTGCGCTTCACAACACTTAGAATATAAGAAGATTTTGCTGTCTTCTACTGAATGCAACTTCACTGTTTTACTGACGCACGTACTTCCACTAAAAGAGTAAATAATGTATTTCTGTCCTATATTCAGGAATATCACTTCAAACATCAAGGCAATTGTGCCCTTTCAATACATCACAATGTCCACTGTTCTTGCTGGGTGTTCATCGCCGTCTTCCCTTTTCCCACCTCCGCCTCGCCATCAACGTGTCACATCACCTCCAGTGCCACGCGCGCTCGCCACACGGTGCGTGGGTGTGTTCGCAACGAAAGGAGCGGCGCCCCTCGCCGACACGAAGGAAGGTTTTAATTAGGGACATTTCAAGGCCCTCGCGGAAAGTTTCCACCGCAACTCTGCTGCCTTCCTCCATTACTATAGCCTTCCGCCCTCACTACCGCTTCCCGCCATCCCCAACACCTCCCGCCACTCGCAATCACCACGGTCTCCAGTTATCCGCATCGCCTTCCGCCAACACCACCGCCTCCCACTATCACCACTGCCTTCTGCTATCTGTACGCCTCCCGCTATCACCATCATCTCTCGCCACCTCTACGTCTACTGTCAACACTATTGCTTGCCGCAATCGCCTTCTCAAACTTCAATTCCTCTACACCACTGTCCACATCCATGTGGCTACTGGCGTCTGCCGTTACAACCGCCTCTGTTAACACCCCCCCTTCGCCATTCGCTACCCCGCTGCTGTCTCTTCACGTGTCTGAAATTTCGTTATCGCGTTCTCCGAGTTTCATTTCCGGCAGGACGCGAAGGCCTTCGGGTCACGCCGTTTCCTGCCGGGCCCGTACCGCGTTGGGCTCGCTCTTCGCATGGCGGGGAGGTTCTGCATAGGCGCCATGGACTTTCCAAATTGCTGACAATCGATGTAACTTTAAACGGACATCCATCTCGCATTGGGGGCTTTCGAAATTGGTCATGGTTTGTGTGTCGTGGAATATATCAGTTCGATCTGTGGGGCCAGCGTTACTTCTCGTATCCGTACACATTCTGTCAACATCTCTATAAATGAAACAACGGAAATCAGATAAGTTAAGTGGCGAGCTCTAATAGATTGAACATTTTTCATCTGGGAGTTTGAGCTCAGCTCCTGTCGGGGCAAGACCTCCGCCGAGAGTCGCAGGGCGAAAAATGGGAGCATGGGCGAGAAATCACCACTTCCACTACCTCAGAACTGGCTACAAAATGCTCTTTATCAAGGGCTCGACTAGTTAAAACAGAAACACGCAGTGAGATAGTATCCAGCCCCCTGGCAATGCCCAGGAGGTCTGAGCTTCGGAGGAAACTCCTGTTGGGGAGGAAGCTCGCGCATTCTGTTCCCAACGTTGGAGGAAAAAAGACAACACATACTTCCACCATGGCTTTCATGTCATGGAACAGTAATGGGTTCTCCTCGCGACGGGACGATCTTAAACTGTTTTTGTCCCGTCACAATCCTCTAATAATCTGTCTCCATGAGACTCACCTCACCCCATCCCATCCCTTGTCTCTTCGTGGTTTTTCCTTATAGGTTCGATGTGGATGATGGTCTCCGTGCTCATGGCGGAGTTACTTCACTGGTACATGATTCGTTGCTGTCTACAGAGGTACCTCATCAGACCGACTTTTAAGCAATGTGTGTCTGGGGACACCTCTCATCCCTGGCACTCACTGTATGGAACATTTACATCCCTCAGGACTGAGTGTATCAGCTGATGAACTTCTGGGCTTGATAAACCAACTGCCCTCTCCGTGATAGTCGGGGATGTAAATGCACACAGTCCTCTCTGGGACTCTTCCCGTACTTGTCCGAGAGGCAATACATTAGAATCGGTAATAGACACAGCGAACTTGGTTATTCTGAATTCCGGTGAACCAACTCATTTTGCCGTCGCCACAAACTCGAGCACGTGTATCGATCTAGCTGTCTGCAGCCCTTCTCTTGCAACCGTCCCGCAGTGGTCCATCCTAGATAACCTGTACGGAAGCGACCATTACTCCACTATCGTCCACATTAATGGTGGGTTGGCGTGCCCCCTCAATGGTGTGTCCGACGTGCTGACTGGCTGACGTTCCAAGCGAACGTCAATCTGTCGGAGGGCGAGTTTGTCAGTATGGACTAAATGGCAGCACATTTTCACAGTGCTGTATTACAAGCTGCGGACATTGCAATTCCCAAGTCGACCGGTAAATCGCGACACCCCTTCGTTTCGTGGTGGAACGTGGATTGTTCAAGGGCTGTCGGTGTTCGTTAAAAAGCTTTGGCGCGTCTAAAACACTTATCCAACCACGGATAACGTAATCGATTATGAGAGGTGCAGAGCGAAGGCGAGGAGAACAATTTTAAAAAGTAAAAATGTATCATGGAGGGCATACGTCTCCTCTCTGAATTGCCATTTGCCACCACGCCTGGTATGGAGGAAGGTACGTCAAATTAAAGAATATCCTTCTCCAAACTCAGTGCCAGGTCTTCTTAAAATGGTCAGATCACTGCTCGCGACGCCATTGCAGAGGTACTTGCCACTCACTATGAAGATATGTCGAGTTCGGCAAACAATGTTCCCAACTTCCTTTTGCTTAAAGAAAGAATGGAAAACCGCGCTTTGCATTTGCGTGCAGAGCACGTGAGGATTATAATACCCCTTTCTCCATGCATGAAATGCGTTCAGCTCTGATGCTTGCGAAAAGATCCACACCAGTCCAGACGGAATCCACAACTTAATGCTGAAACTTCTTCCCGAAACGGCCCTGCAATTTCTTCTCCGGCTCTATTACCGTGTCTGGGAAGAGCACACCATCCTTACCTTTTGGTATGAAGCCTTCATCGTCCCAGTTCCCAAAGGGAAATGGAAAGATCAATCACTGCAATTAAGTTATCGACCTATTTCTCTCACAAGCTGTGTATGCAACGTGCTGGAACGCATGGTAAATCAGCGTCTGGTCTGGACCTTGGAGTATAAAAATCTGTTGACGCCAATGCAAAGCGGGTTTAGAAAGAACCGTTCAACCTTGGACCTCCTCGTTTCGTTGGCAACAGCTGTCTCTACATCGTTCGTCTTGAGACAACATTTTGTGGCCATATTATTCGATATAGAAAAGGCCTACGATCAAAGGCGCGATCAATTGCATTGCTGCTTAAGAGCCTGATCTGCCCTTTGTGCTTCCTCATCTGTCATCTTCGTCTTGTTGAAGACGCTGCAGCTGAGGTTCTCTTTTGGAGTACTTCTTAGTCTCATCCCTACCCTTCGACCTGCCCGGCAAGGGAGGCCCTACCAGTAGCCATGCTTTCGCCGGCATAGCTCTCCGAGTCACGGGGATACTCAAGCTCCACCACCAACGACAAGGTCATGTTCTTTCTAGGCGGGCCTTCCCATTAACTCCATTCAAAATAACTTTACCCATCCTAATTCACCATCAGTAATAAAACACGAGCAAATTCATGGAATCGCAATTCATTATCAAAATTCTCAATCTGCATGGAATACAAGAAACTGTTCGAACTACGGCACTACAAACGACCAAGAAGACCTCAGTCAAGTGATAGGTAAAGCTTTCCAACACTTCGAAAATATTTTCAAACAACAATCAGAGCAAATAAAAATGATGCTTTGGAACGCTAATGACATACTCCAGCATCGCAAAGAGGTGATTGCCATTCTCAACGAACCAGACATAGATATCATGCTTATATCTGAAACCCACTTCACAGAAAAGAGCTATCTTCAAATTCCGGGATACGTGATCTATACTACCGAACATCCGGACGGAAAAGCACACGGAGGAACGGCCGTTATCATTCGCAACACGATAAAACATCATGAGCTTACTGAATTCAAAACAGAATAAATTCAACTACTTCCGTAATGTTTACAGAAAACGGCATACAACTATTCCTAACAGCTGTTTATTGCCCCCCGAAACATAAAATAACAGAATATCAATTTGCTGAATTTATAAAAACACTTGGTAGGAGATTCATAGCCGGCGGAGACTACAATGCCAAACATGTACATTGGGGCTCAAGGCTCAATACATTAAGGGGGGGGGGGAACCTACTCAAAGCAACAAACAAATTGAATGTAATGACTGTAATCAACTGGAAAATTGAATGTAATCAACTGGAAAACCTTCATACTGACTCACTGATTTGAATAAAATACCTGATCTAGACTTTTTCTTAGCAAAAGGAGTGACAACTGATATAATAGAGATTAAAACCAACTACGACCTAAGTTCCAATCACACGCCAGTGGAGATGACTATCTGTTCGTATGTTACTGAGCAAAGATCGCCACCTAAATTGTGTAGTAAGTTTACCAACTGGAATAAATTTCGAATGTAAGTTAACAACTCGTTAAGCACAAACATGCTCCTAAAATCAAGCAAAGATATAGATGCCGCTGTGCAGCATTTAACAGGGATTATACAAAACGCTGCGTGGAGAGCAACACCAAAAATTGACGTAGTCAAAAACTCACCGTATCCCAAAGAAATTAGACAAAATAGCAGAAAAACGGCGTGTCCGTAGAATCTATATGTACACCCGACAACCTGAAGGCAAAAAGAAACTTAACGCATCAGCTCACCACCTAAAAAGGGAACTAAAAGGGTACCAAAATATCAGATTTTCCAATTCCGTACAATCTTTATTTCCAACAACTACAACTAGTTACACGCTGTGGAAAGCAATAAATAAATAAAAATTAATCGACCACAACAACGCATCTCGCCTATTAGAAAAGACGACAACTCATGGGCACGAAGGCCTGAAGAAAAGGCAGAATGTGTTGCTAAACACTTTTGTACAGTATTCAAACCAATAGATAAACGAAGTACTTCGGAAAATGAGGTAATAGAATTTTTACAGGCTCCACTCCAACAGTCGGCACACATAAAAACGTTCAATTTAAATGAAATAGACTAAACCATTAAAAAGCCCCCAAACCCTACTAAAAGCCCAGGACACGATCTTGTAACCGGTAAAATATTACTGGAATTACCCAAGGAAGCATTATCATTCATAACATACATCTTTAATGCTATAATAAGTGAGAGTCACTATCCGAAGTATGCACAAGTGATAGCGATACCAAAACCTGGAAAACCGATTACAGAAGCTGCATCATACAGACCAATCAGTCTTCTACCGGTTTTATCAAAGGTCTTTGAAAAACTACTTCTACAACGACTTAAACCAATAATAAATAATATAAAACCAGTGTTTCAATATGAATTTCTGGAAGGTCATTCTACGATAGATCAGACACACCAAATAGTGAACACAACATCTCAAAGCCTTGAAGAAAAGAAATATTGTTCTGCCGCTTTCTTGGACATACAGCAAGCATTTGACAGGGTCTGGCACGAAGGTCTGTTATTAAAAATCAGTTACTCCCGTACTCATTCATCCCTTTTTTAATCAAACCTATCCAGTCGCTCTTTCCAAATTAAATACCGAGATGTTTTCTCTTAATTTAAACCAATGAGCGTACTGTACAAAGTAATAATCAAGCCAACATGGACTTACGGCATAGAACTGTGGGGTACAGCCAACAACTCAAATTTGGAGATCCTGAAAAGATTTGAAATAAAAACCTTGAGATATTATGCAACGTGCCGTGGTTCGTAACCAACAATAATTTGTATAAAGACTTGATCATCTCGACTATGGCAGAGACTATCACCGAGCGAAGTAAGAGGCATCAGACGAGACAGAGTTACCACCCAAACCAACAATCAGTGAACATGTGAATAGACTAAAGCGTGAACATATTCTAGATTTACCCTTCAGATTCAGTTAATAGTTGCTTATGACTTGTATACCATTTACCAATTATTCCAAGTGAACAGATTGTAAATTAGCAGTATTGAAAATAAAATTTAAAAAAAAAACTCTTTCAACTGGTTTTTCCCAAATACAAACAGGAAAATAACGAGCATATTATTAGTACTACTCGTCTTTCCTGTGATTATTTCTGATTTATGCAGGCTAATCATCTTTAATTTCCTTTAAGATTTAATAATATCTTCAGTAACAATATTTTCACATAATTGTTCTGAATACAGCGTACAAAGTGCATGCAAAAATAATTAATACTCGCCTAAAACCCCTAGCAGAAGTCCGTTTGCAAGAAGAACAAGCTGTATTCCGAAAAGATTTCTCATGCAATGATCATATTTTTATTATTAAAAGGATTTTAGAAGAAAGACTAGAAGTCAATCTTGAAACTCAATTAGCTTTTATTGACTTAGGAAAAGCAGGCGACACAGTTGACAGAAATAAATTATGAAGTAAAATTAAGAATAACGGTTACCCGAAACATCTTGTGGAAGTTCTAAAAAGAATGTATCAAGGATCAAAAATTGTTATAACACACAGGGGGAAGAAGAACACGAAATTATTGTGAACCGTTGCCTGAAATAGGGATGTAGCTTGTCTCCAACATTATTTAATATATACACTGATGATCTGAAATAGAAGTAGAAACTTGACATCAGCCCTGTCATACAACTAAGTTGAAATAAATTTTCAAATTAGTTGTTATATACTGATGACGTAAAAATTCTAGAAGAAACTGAAGACAAGCTACATAAACTTGGAGAACAAGAATATAATCTTAGAATCTCCAAAAGGAAAACTAAAGTCATGGCCCACTATGGAAAACAGCCAATCCACTCGAAAATAATTATCGATAATACTCTCATAGAACAATTTTCACATTTTAACCATCTTGGATGTGAAATAAGTTATGACGTCGATAGGGACTGAAAATAAAACCAATAGATTTCACTCAATATGTGGGATAATAAATAGAACCCACCATAATAAAGACGGAAAGACACAAAAATCAAATTTTACAATACAGTGTCTGACCGTGCTCTTTTGTATGGCAGTGAATCGTGGATAATTAAAGAGAGAGACAAAAGTAAAATCCTTGTAACTGCAATGAGATTCCTCAGGAAAGTTGAAGTCTGCACCAAATATGATCTTATAAGAAATGAAGATATCCGAAAAGATCTGGGCATTTAAAACATTAATGAAGAAATAGAAAATTATCAAGATTCTTAGAGACAACACATACGAAGAATGGACGCCAGTAGAATCCGCCATCTGACAATGCTCTATCGACCCACTGGAAAAGAGATGTCGGAAGACCTAACAAATGGAGGCAATAATAGCCAAGTTAATAATAATAATAATAATAATAATAATAATAATAATAATAATAATAATGAAAAGGAAGAATATTGTGAAAACGGAACAGGCACGTGCCTACTCCCAGAAGAGAAGAGGAAGAAGACATAATTGTTGTGGATTTTTTAATATTACGGTATGTGAGGATTTTGATATAATTCACGATATTCACGATTGATATTACCCACGGCTCGCCTTTCTCTATCTTACGACATCACACAATGAACTTTATACATTTGGCCGGTATTATGTTGATAAAAAACGTCCTTAAAAGTGAAATGGAAACATTTTTCCGTGATTGCCGAATAATGTTCCTTTCAAATTAGAGATGTATGTAAATGTTAGCCTATTGTTCAGTACGAGTGTTTTATAATTAATATTCTCTAAATTTCATGTTCTTGCAGGTATTAATTCTCAAGAATTACCTGATTTACTGCGGTGAGTCTGGGAAAGGTGACTCGTGGCATCTCTGCAGTTCCTCTGGCAGGAAGATCCTATGTTCGAGTCCCGACGTGGTAGGGTTTTTGACAGTAACTTGTCAGCTTGGTCGAATTCAGTCGCAATTTGGAGGATAATTTTAGCGGTCGGCTGCTCTGATCGGAGGCCGGGGAGCTTGGAGCTTGTCCCGGCTAGGGCGGTATCCCTCTGGTGGAAGATTCCTAGGGGGGGGAACCTCGGGGGAAAACCCTGCTAGGCTCCTTTGGGGAAAACCCCGCTAGGCGACGGGAGGTCGGCGCCTATCTCGCAATTCAGTGGGAGAATATCACCCTCCTCCGAGAAAAACATGCAATACACTTACGGCACTAATGACCTTAGTGCCCGGGATCACTAGCAATCAGCCAATGAATCTGCAGTGAGTACATTAAAATTTACATCATTTTAATTCTGCTTCCCCCCTCCCTCACCCCCCAGTAAGTTGTGCGCTTGTGTTTTGGAACACGTGCCGTGACGTCACCCTTGCTATGATTGGGAAAGTTTCTCGCGAGGCAGCTCTCTCGCCCGTTGCACCTACTGCAACAAGCACCGTCTTGCTCCCTCGCCGCTTGTTACGCTGCGCGCCACGGGCGTGCTAGCGCGCGCGCGCGCGCGCGCGCGCACACACACACACACACACACACACACACACACACACACACACACACCACACACACACACCACACACACACACACACCACACACACCACACACACCACACACACCACACACCACACACACCACACACACACACACACCACACACACACACACCACACACACACACCACACACACACACACACCACACACACACACACACACCACACACACACACACACACACACACACACCACAGCACGCGCGCGCGCTGACACGATCTGACAGGTGTGGCCGGCGGAATAGATTGCAGTTATCGCCCCCTACCCGCTCCTGCCGCCGCGCCGTCGCCGCCCGAGCCTACTCGCGAACAAATAGCAAACGTTAAGGACGGCGGCGCAAACAGTACGATAAGGTGCTCGACGTGTCGCGCCCCGCGAAAAGAGGTCCGGTGTGGCGTTAGGCTCAGTGTCGACACCATTCAGAAATTCGCCAAGCTCATGGTTTCGTACCGCCTAAATGCAATTTGGTAGGTTCGCAGTTCTGTACTGAACAAACTAAATTGATTTTAAAACCACTAAAACACTTTTTTCACCTACTATTCCCTGCTATGGGTTACGTCACTCGTAATATTACAGTATTATTTTGCGAAACTTACATTTTAAGGGCGGTGTTTCTCGCTATACCTGCTGACGTGTTTCTCATGAGTATCATGTATACATAGATATATGCGGCCATTGTTCTTTTGTGTTTTTTTTTTGGACCCAAAACGATATTTGATAAGGCTGGCGATAAGGTAGATATTACTCCATGAAGTAAAAAATTCTCACACTGTGTTATGTTGCCTGTAATGATTGTGTGAAAACAAACTGCACGATCGTTAGATATAAATTGGTAGCTACCCTTTAGTAACTTGTTATTGTATGATGATCTACCTTATTTCCATTTAAATGATAATGTAGATGCATGCGCTTACGTTCCACTAAGTTAAAATATAAATGTAAAATAAAACGAAATTAATTTTACTTTTTCGCACACTTCTTACGTAATATAGAGAACGTTATTTAATTCTGCAACGAAGAACGCCAATTTTTGGTAGAAAAATTCGTAATATATGTCCCTGATATCGAAAAAGGGGATAATTCTTGTTCCTATATGTAGTAAATTACTACTCTTAGAACGTTTGATAGTCAGTAGTACCCACGTTTTGAGGCCCCTTGACACCGAAAAATTGATTTACAACAAAATGTCTGTCGTTAATCCGTCTGTGAACAAATTTGGCGGTTACATCAATCGAGGAATATCAGTTTCCACCAAAATTGATATTCCTAGATAGATCTGGGTGATTGCACGGCCTCTTAAAATTGAAACGAATATTTTGTTTCTGGGGATTCTTTACTTTAAGCCTCAAGGCCACTTACAAAAAATTCTTTAAAATAGTAGCTTATATAAAGCTAAAATAGTATATATATATATATATATATATATATATATATATATATATAGAGAGAGAGAGAGAGAGAGAGAGAGAGAGAGAGAGAGAGTGCAAAGTATGGTTTTAAAAATGGCGCAGGTTCGACAATTTCAAATTTTTCGGCGTCTTCAACTTCAATATTGAATTAGAGATCTTTTTTGTTAATGAAATGTGTTCCCCGAAATTAGATTTTTAAATAAGATATAGATTTTTTTAAATACGTGTGAAATGAAGGCAATTTTAAGAACAATATTTTCTCATAAACGTCTCTCCATTTTTTCTTCATTTTTTTTTCTCGAGTAAAAGTAAACTTCGCTTTAAAAAACAGCAGGTCCGAAATCTAGCGGTCGGCTTCTCTGTTCGAAAGTTTTTGTGGCTTCTGCGATCAGTTTCAGGCGAATGCTGGGGCAGCACACTAAAAAACGAGCCACGAACCACGAACCGCTCGCGATCATTCTTTTCTTTTCTTTTCTTTGTTCTATTGATTCTCTTACACACAATTACACTTACATACACTACGCTAGGAGTAGCATACATGTCGGGTGATCAGTCGGACCAGATGCTTGACCCGGCTGGGACAGGAATCCCACCGAAACTGACATTGAGGTCCGCACCGGATCTCATCATCCAGCAGAGGAGGAACACCGCCACCGCCCGAAACGAAACATTCATTACATCAACAGGACTAATGCTCCCAGCAGTTCACGTGACCGGAAATATCAATCAATCAGTCGGATCCCTTAGTCCGTCCTGTCTTGTTTATTGAACATTGTATATATTCCAGTTTGAAGTTTGTTTGTTCCAAATTACAGTATTATACTGCGAAAACTAATTTACCTTTTGTGTTGCGATTATCGGACCATTTGACAGTAATTAAATCACTTCAAACACGACTGGTTTCACGATACGTAAACCAGACAGTAATAGCAGATATTGATTTCAAATAACGTGTTTGCATATGATGCAATTGAGAAGAGTTATATTTTATCTTCTTCCTTCATGTAATGGGACGTTCTCGTAGTATGTGACGATCATCAACGATGTTTCATTCGCTGCTGTCAAATTCTAAAGACGTGGGAAATATTGTGAGTTTTCTGCTAACAGTATCTGCTGTAAGATACTGCTTCGGTAAAGCACACAGCGTTATGGTGTTGCATGTCTAGTGAAAAGGTGATTCATGTCTTCTAAAGAACGGTGAATAACCTGATGGGCTTCGATTTTATTTCGGCCAGAACTTTCTCGCCTTACAGTATACTTCGAGTTCTTGAATATTGGAAATCTAAAGCTTTTGACATATTTTTGTCTTATGGTACCTCCTTTATACACACGCAACTTTTTCGAGCATAAATTCTTTTCTATCTTTCTTTCTCTCTCTCTCTTTCTCTCTCTCTCCCTTTCTCTCTCTCTCTCTTTCTCTCTCTCTCTCTCTCTCATATACGCGTAATGCCCGAATGTAGGCATACAATACGGGAGCAGGGAGAAATAAATCCATAAATCTCAAAGAAATTATTTTTAGAAAAGCTCATTCTTCAGTAATATTGAATTTGAGTAGAGTACTAACATTCGATACCAGTAGTTCTGTGTATTTTCGTTTTCAGAATTCTGAAACATTCAATAGGTAAATAGGAAAAACTGGCTGGGCGGGAGCGGGACGCGTGCCACATACGCGGCAGTCTCAGCGCACGCGCGCACGTAACTCGCAGCCCACATTGCAGGGGCGATAGTCGATATTGCGAGGCTTATCGCGGCGGAAGTGAGTCGCCCGCGGTGGCAGCGCCTGCCTGGCAGGTGGCGGTGGGGCTGTGGGTGGCGGCGCGTGTTACGGTCGCAGCCGGAGGCATCACGCGGCACCCGCACGGCCGAGAGAGCGGGCGCGGACGCGGCGGCGAGTGCGGGGGCAGCGGTCGTCCCAACGACATCGCTGCCCGCGCGGGCCCGCCTTACGTGCATCACCGCTACCCGGTGTCGCTAAAGGCCTTCTGCTTCCGCTCATGTTGCGACTTGTATGGATACTTTCTTCGAATCAGATCTGCTCTCTTTTTTTGATGTCCTAACTCGTTAATACTCTCCTCTCTGTTTGATCTCCCTGGTCCTGTGTCCACATTTACATGATATTCTTCCAATCTCACTAAACTCTGTTAAAATTCCTCTAATGTTATATTTGTGAATGGCTACTTTCTGTAGATTCCCTTGTCATGCTCTTACTGCTGCCCCTCCTCCCATTCTCTCCACTCTCTCCCTCTTTTCCATCCTTCTCATTACTCGAGTCTTCAATTCCCATATTTCTGTTGCTCACTAACTCTCTTCGTGTGGGTACTTCAATATATTTTCTTTTCGTTATTGTACATCTACTTCGTTGTCACGTCACCTTCCTTGCCTGCTCCGCCCGCCACCGTCACCGCACCCAGCGCCCGCCCCGCTCCCACGGTCCTGCCCTCCGTCCGTATTGGCTGCCAGGTGTCTCCCGCCCTAGTTTGCATGCAAATGGAAGCGAGGACCTGCTGCATGCCTGCCGCGGGACGCTCGCAGATGGCCTATTGTGGAATTTTATTTCATAAACACGCCCCGAATTGCGAATGCACCGCAAGACCCGGGAGGGGAGCGGAGAGGGGAAGAAGCCGTTTGAGCAGTGTGACGACTGTGGCGGCGTTGCAGCTGCCTGGCCGCGTTGCGTGTGTGCCGCGTCTGACCAGTCACACGTTTCGTTCGTTACTTTGTGTTGCAGCCCTGAATCGTCTCGGTTGAAGTTTGTCCTGATGAAGTGCGCATTCGCAGTTTCTTTGAAGTACCTTGTTTGGTTGGTTGTTTTATCTGAAGATGCACTTACACAAGAAGGTGAATTCTTCTCAAGTTTATAAAATATGTTACTTCCATGTGCTGTTTTTTGTGTCGTTAAAGAATGAAAAAAGAGTTTCGTATAAAGTCTCACTTTTTGAAATCGTTTTTAAAAATAATGAAGAAAGAATGGTGTACACCCGACGAGCATTGTTGAGGAAGAAGTTTTTATTGTTTTACCAAATTAATTACCTGCAGTAAGATTTTGAAAATTCAGTTCTTAATTATTTCTTTCGCGACACGACAGTTTTAAAACATTTGTCTTGTGTGCTTTCAGAGGCAGTGTGGCTGAATTACTTCTGTTGATCCATAATAAAAAGTTCTCTCTAGCATATCTCAGGAGACTTTCAGTTTCGTTCGTGCTTCGCTACAAGCGCACTGTAACAGCAGCGAACAAACGAGTGCGCGGCACGGCGGACGGGAGGGCGTTTCGAAGGTTCTTCGCTCGTTCGTCCGCCGTCTGCCTGTCGCTGTTCGTACGCGAAGCAGAGCTTTTACCGACTTGAGACGAAACTTCGCACGGAACTGCCTCCGGGGCGATGTCGGCATCCAGTTTCTTTGATGTAGTTGCGCTCGGTCCTCGAGCGAGCGAACCCGGCGGAAGGCGGCGGCGCGACGGCGAACTGCGTGAGCGCGGCTCGACGGCGTTTGGAGGGCAGCGGGGTAGGGAGTGTAATCGCTAGCTCTGAGCAAGTGGGTGCGTTGGTTGGTGGTTGAGTAGGTAGAGGCTCTGGCGCGCTCTGGGCGGCCGCCGAGCACTCTGGGATGAGCAGAAACAGACCAGCGGGTTTTGCTGGGAAGAGAGTGAGGGCGGCGAGCGGTAACTAGGTGGTTGGGTTGGTGGGGTGATCGGGAGCGTGGATCACTCGCTTAGAAGGCTAGTTGGTAGGCTGGGCAGGCCAGCTAGCCGGCTTCCTAGCTGGAGTCTGGAAAGTGTGGCGGATCGAGTGAGTGAAAGAGTGTGAGCGGACGGGCGGTTTACGAGGTTTGGGCGGAAGAGGTAGGTCGGGTGGGAGTTTCGACCGGACTCCTTCGAGTGTTGTTGGGCCCTTTCGAAACCCCTCTCTGCTCTTAGCGACTGCTTACCTCTAGTTAACCTTCTGAAAAGCGGGCTCGTCATGTATTAGTACTTCAAATTGTTACGTTAGAGTAGAAATGCAGAGTAGATGTAAATGCAGAATTTCAAAGGCTTGCAAGTAAAAAAAACAGGTTTGTTCTGATCTTGATACATTCTCCATTCTTCCTCATTATTTACCAAACGTTGTGACTGCAGTGGAAAATCAAGACTCAGTATTACCTTCACATAATAAGTATTTCCCTCGACTGCATTATGATGCAAAAAGTGTTACAGTTTTAAGGCATTTAGAAAGCATTGGAGTCCTTGCCTTCAGTTCTACTTGCCTAGTAGCTTACCCATGTTGTTAAGCGTAGGCCACTTTATATTATTTTAATTAGTTCTTTTCCATTATCATGTACGTTAGAGACCCTTTGTAGCTCGTGGATTCCTTGTCTGCCTAAGCTCGGCGCCCTTTTTTGGTTCCAAGGGCGAGATTTTCCCTTGTGTTTATACTGAGTTGACACATTCGTCCTGATATAACCATCAAACTTGAGAAGTATGAAACGTCTGTAACGAAATCTACTTAATGATTTGTGGATATCCTATATCTTGACCGCATATCACACAACAAAAACTATTAATAGGCCCAAACTCGCTCAGAAACGCACAATACATTTTACCTTTACCAGTATAAAATAGAACCAACAAATCGCAAGCTGTTACTAGCCCTTATCTGGTGATGCTGGTCGTCTAAATTTGGCATGCGCCTTGTAGTTGCATTGGAGCGTGGAACTGGCGTTGGAGCGACTGAACAGTGGCGGACATCGCATCGCATTTTCCGATGGCTCCAGTAGTATGCTATATTTGTTTGTTTTTGCTAAATTCACTGTTGCATTTGTACTAATGTACGCTCTTTTTTGTTCCAGGTACGTTTTGGGGCGTTGTGACATAAAGCTGAGTCTGGTTTCGTGAGTTACCTTTAGTCTAGTTTTGTCCTGTATTCGTGCACATTTTTCTGAAGGGAGAGATGGCGTAGGCGTGTGTCTGATTGCAGTCGGTGAAGTAAGGAATGTTGGTTGTGCATGCGAAGCAGATGGGACACTTTTCCACCCCGCCTGCATTTTGATGCTCTTGACGTTTTACGATCAAATGTTTCTAATAATTTGTAGCATTTTCTGGGGAGAAAATAAATACTTTGATGGGAATTTTTACATTTCGAGAATACGGGCATGTCTAACCAGAAGGAGTAAATAAATATATTTGTTGTTACACACTTGAGACATCAAGGAACATTCCCGGTAGTACAGAGGAAGTGTTGCAAGATTTGAAAGTTCGGATTATTTAATTAATTACGAATATCACGCATCATTTAATATTTAATGCTAAAAGATTAAACTTTATTTGAAAACATACTAAACACAATATCCCACGGTTACTATTTTTATAGGTTATTGATTTTGTCAAACAAGAACACGGTATTTATTCTAGTTATTTTGAAAATTATTACTTTTTCTTAGTAATATTTTGATTTCATGTTGTTCTTTTAATTTTAATCTCGGTTATTTGTGCTGGGAATCATCACACCCCTCAGTTTTGCAAATATTTACATTTGTATTTTTATTTGTTTTATGATCAACGTGGTGAGAAACATTTCCAGGTGGCATGAGCACAACAATGTAGAAATAATAAAGAGAAATGCACCAAGGAAAGTACATTGAAAGGGAAATTATAAATACTAACTTAAATTGAACATGAATAACGTATATTAGACGGCAGTGGATGGATTGTCAAGGTAATGATCTAATTTCTGGCATTACAGCTTCAAGTATCTAGTCTTCATTTCCATGAAATTTTGTGTGCAGTTATAGTAGTGCCTATACTAACTTCATTGTGCAAGTTTATATGCGATAGCACTTCTTTCAAAGGAAGAAATCAGGACTACGTCCAAAAAGAAAGAACTCAGTTTGTTTTTCACCGGAAACTCACAGAATTGTTTGAAATGCAGTCACTATGGTACGATTCATATCGACATCCCGTACACCATGTCTGGTATAAGCTGGACTCAGGATATGCTCTAGTCCATTTTACCCGAGCCTCGATTCGAGCTTTACGACCCTTGAAGAGCGTTTTGCATTTTTAACGTATCGAAGGCGTGAGGTTTATTTCTCCCACTTTTATATTGTTTTGAGAACTGAGTGAGTTTTTTCACATTAAAAATGCAAAAAAAGGTTCTTTGAACGAAGTGTAGTGAGTGGAAGACAGAGCATTAACGTCGGGCATTGCTGTTTTATTTCCATGCTTTTATGTTACCGTCTTTCTCATTCTTTAATGACGTTAATTAAGTTTATATACGTTAGTATTCGTCGTTTAGTATACATTGAACTGCGTTCTTACAAGTTTCAGTAAACTACTTGTATTACCAGTACTTTATGTTTATTTTTATCGATTTATTTATGGATGGCGAGATGAGAAAACATCTGGCCATTTACGGTGATTAAAATCTTACAAGTTATCATTTACCCAATTCTATGAACCTAAATATTGCTAAAAGTGATATTTGCGTTTGCTTCTAGTTAACCGCAGTGTGTAGTAAACATTTGCGAATGAAATGTGTCTTTGTTTATGAATACGTCAGAATCGACAACCATATGACAAACACGAAACAAGGTGGCATTGATTGCTTGATATTAATCACAATAATTTCCATTAGCCTCCTCTGCGGTCTCGTATGTGGTTTTCACGTAAAAAGTGCTAAGCTTGTTGAATCAATTGTTTACACGCCAGTGGATAATAACCACGATGATTGCTTAGAGAAATTATCTGGAAGTTAAGAACTACATCATAGTAGGCACTTTTGACAATCGTTACTGACAAGAACAGTAAAGCATTAATGTTATACAGCTCCTTTTTGTAGCATGTGCATGACCGCAAACGAACACTATTACCTACATTTTTAGCAGCAACTGGAACTATTGTCTGCCCCAATTTATTCAGCTTTTTGTACTTACATTGTCCGCGTTAACTAGAAAAGATTACGCGTCGGTGTTCCAACTCCCCTGCAGCGGTCCGTTTCCACAGACGCTCTGTGCGCGGGGACGCCCTCTCGCACACGCGCATTAGTGGACGCGCGCGTAATGCATTCATTGTTCGCGGAGGGCAGCGCCGCGGCCGCGGCCGCCCCGCCGTCCTCGTTCGCCTCTGACGCCGAAGGCGGCGGGCAGGCGCGCGCGCAGGCGGCCAGCCACCCTGTCCAGCCCGGCCCCAGGCCACCGCCGACGCGTATCGATCTTGACGGCGCGTTTTTCCGCGGCCGCCGACGTCCGCCGCCGCGCCTGTCCCCGCTGGCCGCGCCGCGCCGCGCCGCGCTGTTGTGCTGTGCTGTTTCCTCGCCGCCACCTGCACTCTCGGGGTCGCCGCTCCGGGGCCAGTCAGGTTTACCTGTAAATTCTTGGTTAACTTTTATAGAAGGCAGTGAGTGCGATAGTGGCCTCACTGCCGTATCCTAATCATTGCACTTTTCTCTCGTGGCAGAAAACAGGTTAGTATTGCGCTCGTTTCCCCCTATATAATTATCTCCGTAGTACCTAGTTGCTCCGTGTAACTTGATCACTCCTAGGTGATGAAGTTGGACGTCGTTAAGGACGTATTGAATAATGTGTAAACCATTCGTTACTTTATATAAAAGAATATATTTCTTGGTTACAGATTGATGTGTAGAAAGCATCCCGTGACCGACACCACTTAACTAATTAACTTTTCTGTCACTGTCATCTCCACAATTTGTCGGTATTCCTTCTGCCATTGCCTCTATTGTAACATGCATTGTAACATGGGCCTCTCCACTGTTGGCCCATGGGGTCTCCTCAGCCTAGGTTAGATGAAGTGGTGGATTGGATGTTCATGATCAAAGAGATCATGACAACATAGGAATTTTTTTTTATCTGTGTGCTAGGTTATAGACAGGTGTGTTGTATTATTGTAGTTAATGGCAAATAGGTAAAATCTTGTCATATAGCATCATGGCCCCAGTCAGGGTAGTGTGATGGTTGCTTTTGTACAGACTCAGTATGAATGTAAACGTCATCGTTTATCTAGTTTAGTTTTAGCTGTAGTTTTTTATCTCTACGACCTCCATCTTTCCACCACTCTGGACCTTTACAGATAACAGCTCTTGCAGACCACGCAGACACTGTTCAGAGAGGGTCGCTTTAAAATGAACGCTGCAAGAGTCCGAGGACGACGGGGCGAGGATTGAATGAGCACCACGAGAGCCTCCATCGAAAAGGGGCAGTCGGAGAGTTCATGGAGGGGAAAAGTCCTATCAGCCAGTGTGGATGCAAGTCTGGGGGTTCAGCCGAGGATAGAAGGAAAGGGGACGAGGCCGGATTAGGCGCAAGCGGAAGCAGGCGACAACGGTGCTGTCGAGATGAATACCAGGAGAGGCAGAATATAGCAAAGTAGGAATTTGTGCCTTAGATGAAAGGAGGAAATATTGTCTCGGGACAGATTTGTGCATCCTAAGATATTAGGAATCCGAAGACATAGTTTTGTCTTACCGAAGTGGGGAGTAAAGAAAAGAAAGAAAGAAAAAAAAAAATGGAAGTCTGACAAATATAATAATTATGTTTTTGGAGAATTTACAATTTGTTTTCTGTTAATAGATTCGCATGTATACATTATAACATGTACCCATTTATACATTTAAATGCAATAGCAATTTATATCGAAACTTCAAATTAATGTATTCTGTTGAGAAAAAGAGGCGATTATTCTTTTGTAGGTCGACATTTTCATATGCTATAGTCCGAGTGGAGTGTAGTACATGCTACAGTGTTTGCGAATGATCATTAGCTGAAAGGAAACTTATAATAAATAAGATTAATAAATCTAAACCAAGAAACATTGATTTGCATTCCCTGAGTATCGGTTGGTCGACTGCACAAGGCTGAGTCGGTTTCTCGTAGCGCGTAGATAACACACAACTGCCGTTGCTCGCGTTCTATGTTGTTATTGAACGTACAACAAGAACGTGGTCAACTAGATATTACCGGGCTACTTCTTCCTCCTCACCAAAACCCCTTGAATCACTCCATAACTAGAGCGTTTTTCCTCGCTTGGGCCTGGGCACCCCCATGCGTCTCTGCCACGTCTAACTCGGAGGTTCTCGGCCTGCACCGACGCGGGCGAAGTACGTAATTCGCGACGCGGTCAGCGCGGGTGAAACCGCGTTGTAATCTGAAGGTGAAAGCCGCCAGCACGGCGAGCTTCGGAGCGACCGAACGCCGGACGTCGTCTTGCCGTGTCCGCACCGCACCGCACCGCATCGCATCGCCTCGCCTCGCTCGCTCGCTTAGCCCCTCCACACTCTCGCCGCCTCACCCCCGCCACGCAAGTCTCCCGGTGACCACTGCTCCTCCACCATTGCAAATTCGTGCTTTCGTATTCCGCCTCAACCCCTCTCCTCCGCCTGGTTCTGTCCCATCCCGGTCTCGCTCCGCACCTCACGTCTAGCGGGTCTTTGCGAATGCGGTGGCGCCCAAATCCGAAAGTGCTGCCGTCGCCGCCGTTGGACAACAAGCGGGAGAGTTTCGCAAAGTTCGCGGGCCGCTGCTCCCGAATCGGCCGGTCGCTCCGCTGCCGGTCGGCTGGACGTCCCGTCTCAACTCGAATCTCTCTTTCTCTCTCTCTCTCTCTCTCTCTCTCTCTCTCTCTCTCTCTCTCTCTCTCTTTCTCTCTCTCTCTCTCTCTCTCTCTTCCCGACCTCGGCGGGGGAGGGCAGAGAGGACGGTCGGCGACAAGGCACGAACTCTCGTTAGGACCTGCGAACCGCACACGCCGAAACTCCACCGAGAGCACCCGAAGCCGCCGGGCGCCGCCCAGATTCCACCGGCGACTGTGCTCATCGCACCGCTTTTATTGAAAGGACTGGCTCCTTGTGGCGCTGCGTCTTTCTAAGTAGCGTGGCGTCTTCTATTGGGCTTACGTAATTCAGCGTATTTATGTTAATTCTTCATGCCTAATAGGCTACAGAAGTTGAGGATTTTTCACTAGGTGTGACCTGAGGGTGCTCGAACAGGTTGTAGTTTTTTTTTTAGAATTCTGAGAAGGAAAACGTCTTGCATGGTGCTCTGGCCAGTGTGTTCTTAGAAGAAAGAACGATTGCCGTCGCAATGCAATTTCGTGTTTGGCCAATTAAAACATTTGGAGTTAGCTGATTCTTTGTTAATTGTCATCATTGACTCATTCTGCAAGTGTGAACCATATCACGCAAAATAGTTCGAGTGCTTTATTCATGGCAGCCCCGTAGGAAACTAGTGTCTCAGTCGAATGGTGTTTACTGTCTAAAACTAGTTTTGGTACACGTTCCGCAAAATGGCCGTTACTTCCCGGCAAGTCCCTTGGGCTCATTTGCCTCCGCAGGCGGTGGAAGTAGGAGAGGAGGAAGCTCTGGGCGGACGACGTGTGGCTCCCGAGTGCAGCGGCGAATTTGTGTTTGCGTTTGAGGTCTCCAGTCGTGGTTGCCGAGCGAGTGCAGCGCGACCGCCAACCCCTTCAGCCTCTCCCTTCCACGTCTCGCTACGCCACTACAGTCCACCCGACCATTCTTTCGGCGGGAGCGGCATTGCCCTTCCCTCGAGGGTGGACCTGCTGCGTGCGGGCGCGCATGTCCGTGGGGGGAGGACAGCACTCCCCCGCGTTGCCCTTATTCTCTCAGACCCCTCCTCTGTCGCCACTGTTTCGTCATTGCCGACCGCACGAAGTCTTTCTTCCCTTCCCGTTTGTATGCGTTCTTTGTACGTACAGAGTGAACACACTTTGGGGAAATCGTGTCTATTTGAGTACACGCCTGTGTGGAGAACGGTCGGACGGATTTCGATAAAGCTTCGTGTGCGCACCCAACATCGGCATGCTGTTGGAGCGATATGAAATTTTAGACAAATGCATTTACCAAAAGCAACATAAAATTAGTACAGTAGCAAAATCTTCCAATTATGAATGTTACATTTTGAGGATCTTACTACAGAGGACGATGGCCCTAGAGGACACTGGGAGGAAAGAGAGTAATGATTATCCCGCTTACATTGCGTGGAATGAACTTCCGGCCCTTCCGCTGGGGTTCCTAGTCCGTGACCGAAAGATGGCAGAGGGAAAATATGAATCGGGAAATTTGCAGACGAGAAACATACTATGTTTTCATCAGGATGATTTTTTGCCATATTTTAATGCATTGAAAAATAGATCAGATTCAGTTTTCCATTTATGGAATATATTTTTCAGTTATCAATTCAATTTCTTTTAAATATTTAAAGAATTCCAGTGGGCCACTACTATTCTATTTCATCCCATTACCATAAACAATATAAAATTACAGAGTAATGTAATAATAATGTATATGTAAATGTAATAATAATAATAATAATAATAATAATAATAATAATAATAATATTAATATGTACGTGACGTCATTATTTATCCTTAATAGTGTAGATCTTGATTTCTCTTTGTAATAGTTCTCAACTTCTCAATTATTTTCTTTTTTCATTGACAGTTTTTTCAGTTCTTGAAAAGTAATTTGTCATATGTGAGGTATCTAGCTTTATATCTTTTTCGACAGGTTCCACACCCCTACGCTCTTTTCTTATTAAACCCAATTCTCCCAACCTTCTGTGTACACTTCGGACCCTTCTCCCCTGGTAGAATCTCTCCGCTCGAATTCAGCCCTCCCTCTCCCACTCCATCCCCACGCCCGTGTTAGCTCGCTTGCAGTCCCTCCCCTCGCACACGCAGCCCGTCGTCGTCGGCGCCTGTTAGTTCCGGTGCGGTGGCGCCCGTCGGGGGCCCGCGCCCCACGCTCCCCCCGCCCGCCACTTCCACCACAACCGCTCGCATGTCGCTCGCGCCGCCACCAGCGTTCTCGGGCCTCAGGGTTGTCGCTGCAGGCGATTCACCTTCTCTCTTTACCTCATCACCAATATTTCTCAATCACTACTTTCCGTCTTCCAACGCTATCAGTCCTAATATTTTCGCCCATTCCCTCCTGTTGGCCTCTTCTTGTAATCCCATGAGATCTAGCGCTCCCTATATTACCAAATCCAAGCCCTATTGCATCGCTCTCTCTCTCTCTCTCTCTCTCTCTCTCTCTCTCTCTCTCTCTCTCTCTCGTCCACGTCATGTTCGTCATTACTTTCATTAGTGCATCCCCTTCTGTCTCCTTCCACACCATTCTTGCCGCCACTCCTCCAGCTATGGGAGTGCAGTTATTACCACCATCGTCGTTGAAACTAGCGCCCTCCCACAGCGCGGCCGCCAGTTATGCAAACGACCCCCCTCGTCCCCACCTATTGCGGGCGAGGTCGGGAGGGAATCTCGTGTGTGCGCGTGGGCGCACAGTGCACGGTACAGCTGAGCGCCTCGCGGGATTGTCACGTTATGTAATTACCGATTTCATAAGGCCGCGTGCGCTTGGCCAGCAGCGTGCTCCCTGCGGGTAGGAGAGGAGCTGGCAGCGGCAACGGCGGCGGTGGCGGACCCCCGATCTAGAGGGCGTCGAGATTGCGGCGGGTACCCATCGAGCGAGTCGCGCGAGCGGAAGAGAGAATGAGGGTGAGGATCGGGACGAGGACGAGGGTGAGGACATGGGGACGCGCGCGGTTGGCGCGGCGGGCGTGGGCGTGAGCCTGCGTGTTCGTTTGGAGAGGACAGGTTTTTTGTTTCCCGTCGTGCGCCGCTGCGCTCTGCATCTCCCCTCCCGCCCTTCCTCCCCTCCGTGGCGAGTGGACCCCTCCCTCACTCTGGTGGGCTCGTGTTTGAAAGCGACGCGGCCGCGTTTGAGTTCCGGCCGGGGTCCCTGGTGCTCTCATCGCGCGCTCGCCCCCGCCCCCGCCCCCGTCACCGCGTGGCACAGCGCAACTCGACTCGCTGCGGCTCCACGGATGTGTTTTCGGCCGCGTTTTCACTATGGTCGAGTAGGCCAGTAGCGGAACCGTCGCTCATTTGCATTCGCGGTATGAGCGACCGGTACCGCCACGTGTGCCGCTCGTCTGCTGTGCGACGGCAAGGGCACCACGGCGCGGTGTCATGTGCGCATAGCGGCCGCAAAACGAAGGTGTCGGAAGCTTCGCCGAACTGGTTAATGTGCGCCAGGCACGACACGGGCGCGTCGCTAGATAAACCGGGCTCCTGGATGACGTGCTCGATAAAACGATTCGGGAAGGGGAGTCAACATTCCGCTGCCTCTCACTCGCACGCGCGCGAAGTCCCTCTCTTAATAAGCTGTGTTTAATTTAATTTTTTCATGGCGTCGTTCAGCCGTGGGGCGATGTAAGAAAAACTTCCATCCTTCATGTTTGAAGTGGAATGAGGGTGCGAGGCTCGGTGGGCGCCGGAGAGCCTCTTTGGCAGGCTGCCTAACCAGGCTCAACGAGGTGGAGCTTTCGTCTCTCACGCCACGCAGCCGCGGTGGCGATGACGCGAGATGCGAGTCCCGAGACTGTCGCCGGGTCTTCAAGGAGGATCTGCTGATGGTGACAAATTGAAAGGTCTCTTTTCTTAGATACAGTTTCAACTTTCAAGAGTTTGATTTTCCATAGGTATGGTGGATTCGTGTTTCAGAGATGAGAATTAATGTCATTATTTCTCAAGTTGTTTCATATTGTCACTAATTTCATTTGTGAGAAAATATAAGTGAATAGGTCTTTGAACATACAATGTATTTTAATTAAACTTACTTGAAGAGAGAGCGAAGTGAATAACTAGTTTACGTAGTTTATTTCCGGCACCTACTCGTTAAAAATATATTGGAAAAGTGACTCCAACACATTTTTCATTATATGCTTGGGGTTTGGGCGGTATCCGATCCTCTTACACAAATTAACCTCCAGTGGTCAAAGTAGTTTCTTGTTTATAAATGTGATGCTACCAAGACAATTAATCCATTATAACGTGACTGATTCAGGAACATTGAAATGTCATAACTTTTTATTTGTGCTGATCATAAACGTCCTAGTATACGTATATAAGCTATTCATTTGCTAATTTAAAACACTACGAAAGGGACTTATTATCCTTAGAATCGTAGTGCTCTCAGCCAGTCATATTTCATATTCATAATTCATTGGAATTTTTATGTTACCTTTTAACGCGCTCCTCCTAACAGCTTGCCCGCCTTCCAGGATTTCACCTTGCGCCAAGTGCCACCTCGCCAACGACACGAGTTGCGAGGACACTGGCAGCTGTTGGTATGGGAAGAGGGAGGGGCCTTGGTTGGGAGGGAGGGGGGGGACTCGGGAGATCGAAAGGTTTGCAAGGGGTGTGGCGAGTTAGAAAGGCGGAGAGGGTGTTGCAGATCCGCTGACTGCGCGGACGTTGTCCGTGCCAAGAGATTACCCTGGACGGTCTGAGGAAGCAGGTTGCGCGGCGACGGGGCGGGGCGGGGCGGGGCGGGGCGGGAAGGGGCGGGGTGGGGCGAGACGAGAGGAGCTAGCGGGCTTGCGCGAGCATCGCCGCGGCGCGGGAAGCGGGGATCAGGGGCACCGTAGTGGCACCGGGCCGCGCTTCGGCGAACGGGGAGGAAACCGCCCCGCCTTCCTTGGATTTACGGCTTATCACGTCGTATATACCCCATTAGATCGGGCTCTGCCTGCCAACGCCCGCCCGCCTCTAAAACGGTGGAGGAGAAGGAGGGTGTGGGAGAGAGAGTGAGCTCGTTCGGCGAAGAGCGAGAAGGACGGATGATGTTTACGTTTTGCTAAGAAGGTCAAGAGCACTCGTTTTAAAATGCATCTTCTCCCATGGCTCGGGAGGTGCGAGAGTGCACGGCTGGTAGATGTGATTTACGGGCGCTGGAATGGGATATTAAATCAATCAGAAGTATTCGTATTAATGAACACCTTGTTTAGTATTTGAGTAAATACTTCATTTATTGCTAGTTCCTTAATTCGGGAAGAGAATCAGTGTAATTTCTTCTTCGTTTCACATGGACGACATGCATTGCACGGGGAGAGGGGGCTCCGTTATCCATCAGAGGATTCAAATTCTGATCTTGTCATTGCAGAGTTAGCGATACTTATTAAGAAGGAAATGGCATCGAATAGCGCGAAGCAACAGAAAATTGATGAGCGCCTTTACTTCTTTGGTTGTATATCGCGTGTGCGGTTCTGTGTCGTCTGTTGTGACCTCCTATTACGATTTGTTTCTTGCTACTACTGCTGCTGCTGGTGCTGAGATCTGATGCGACGACCTCACGACCCGAGTCTGCCGCCCGAGTAAGCGGCAACATCGCTCTGTCCCTACCCCACCCGTAGGTGTCAAATAGAGAGAAATATTATTTGGACAATAGTCATTGGATGTATGTAGCTACAGACGGAGGAATGCGGGTTGCTACGTTTTGTTTGTCGAACCTGTTTTCACGCGTTAGCTAAAATTTTGACGTTTATAAATCTAGTTAACGAACATATAAAATCTTTCCATTGCAAAGGTGTGTAGTCATTGCATTAATAGAATTCGTCGTTCGCGGAAGTTGGGATGAGTTGAATATTTTTTCATCAGTCGATGAACAGTGAATGTAT
>BLKR01015093.1:0-110925 GCA_011170035.1 Teleogryllus occipitalis | reverse complement strand
CACTTTCATACAGGTGCACTTTACCCAAATAATTGCAATCTCTCAGAAAAGATAGCTTCTCATTTTCCGTTCCTGTCTTCGTAACTGCGTTTTGTTTGAACAATAGCAGCAACAAGGGACAAATTCTATGATCTCTCTTAAAGAGGTGGCTTGTAACTGAATAGATTCCGTAATGAATGTTCAACATATTCATTGATATTTCTATACGTGGGAATGACACAGTACATCTTCTGGCGGTATTGACAACGTACAGTTGTTTCTTGTTTGCTCATTTGCTTTTTTTTAATGCAGTTTGGCAAATTGGCAGAGGATTCACAAGCAGTTTTGTCACTTTATCACGATTTTAAAAGTGTTTACGTTAAAAAGTTACTTGAATTGATTTTTGCGCTGGTTTCGGTTGACTTTGTAGTTTCTTGTGAGCTGCCCCAAGCCTCTGATTGTTAGTTGCTGCAACCTTCACCGCGAGTTCGTGTTCGGATTCAGAAACACCGTGTTTTATTGTCAGTCACCACGGTCCATGTTCAAATGAGATGTTTATGTGTGCATTACTTTATTTTAAAAAAGTATTTGTACTGAATGATTGCATGTTACAGAAATTAGTTTAGCATGTACATCTAGTGACGCTTAGATATTATTAGATTTTTAGATACCGTAGGTAATTTTGTACAGAGACTCTCAGAATAAATTTTACAAACTTTGGGGAATGTAGTGGGGTCGAAAATTATTTTTTCACTTTTCCTTCCTTTTTGCTTCAGAACAAACAGGAGAAACGTCATATTACGGAGTTGCACATAAGGCATGTGCTCCCGATTGTAAGGCAACACCTTACACACGGGTGTTCCGCGGGTCATGTTTTGGCGCAGTAAGGGTATTTTATGTACCTGCCGAACATCCAGAGGCAAATATCGCATGTGTAACTCTATAGGAATTTTCTCACCAAAAATCATTGGCAAGAAGTGATCGTTTTCGACCCCTCTGCGTGCCCTTCAAGTTTATAATATTCCTTCTGGGCCATTCAGTATATTGTGCATTTTAACATATAAATCTGCGAGCACTTGTAGGGCTTGTTGCTGACATTGATGTTAACGTTATAACGTCATTTGAACATTTTTGGCATGCACATATTGTTGTTTGCCTCCTAGTATTTTGGATATAATTTGTGCAAAGCGTTTGCCATCATTTTCTCTTTGCTATCTGAATTTCACGTTCTGTTCTTACGTCGCGTGCCATAGTAAAGCGTTGGTTTTTATTTGAACGTGAAAATCTGTATGATATCTTTAGTGGATATTTTATTTATGTTACATTAGAATTTCACCATATTTTTTGGTAATGTTCATTTTTTTAAAATTTGAATGTATATATGTATACCAGTGGTATTTGGAACGATAATATACGATAATTAAGTCTTACAAAAGTAATTTATGTTGATATTTCCTTTGATTTGAATCGTTTGTGTAGCAGTCTGTGTTCATGGAGGACATCTTCGTTGTTCAATTTGCCAATATTATAGAACGTATGGATTAGTTAATGTTGATTTTATCTTTCGTTTGAACTGTGTAAATTCTACAATGTTAATAATAAATTTTCGAGGAAGTTTGCTACACCTTACTATTTGGCCTTATTTTATTGCTTGTTAATTTTCTGTTGGTTTATCTTACTTTGAGTATACAAATATCCATGATATATTTCGTGAAAGGTTTTGCCACTTTACTTACGACGTAGTCTCGTATATTTTGTTGGATGAGTACGTTCATATTTTTCCACAGAAACTTTTAAATATATAATTGTTTATGATATACTTTTGTGAATATTCTGCTCATCTTATGCTCTCTAGTTTTACTACACTTGCTACTACCGACAACGTTCCTTCGTAGAGATTTGGTGCACTTTATTGCGAAATCATTCGATTTCTCTAAGTTGTTTATGTTGGTATGTACCGTGTAAATGTGAAACTATGGTAGATGCACCGTCAATATTTAAAGCAAGATATTCGTGTAGTTATTACTCATACACAGTTTGTGAGTTGCTTTGTAATTGTTTCCCTTTTTTATTTAAAACTTTGTGTAGTTTTGATATCTCTAGTATTTTTTCGTGGGCATTGAGAACACCCCTGCCGTGGGATTAGTCGTTTGTGGACCGACGTTTATGTTGGTTTGCCGGATTCATTTACATCACCGGCACCAGCAGCCCGTGTATTTTAGTCCACCTTATGGGCATTGTTTTTATATTGTTTGAGGGTTAATATTATTGATTTTTCTTTAAATGTAAATAAAAGGTATTGTTTGGTATCAATAATATGTATAGTTTCACTTAAGATCTTTTCGATCGCGCAGCGATCATCATCAGAGCTATCTGAAAAAATTACAAGAAGATATGAAATATAACAATTAAAAATTACACCAATTATTTAGAAATTAATATATACAAAATGTAGTATCCAGATGCGTAAGCAGAGTGGACCGTTGGTACCTTGCAGCTTGTGGGCGGAAAACGAAGTTGTGCGTCTCGCTTAAGAAGGCACGTGCGTGGGGGCGGGGCGGGGGCAGGCGGGAGGTGGGAGCGGGTGGAGTTAGGGGTGTACACATTGGGCTAATTTCAGCAGACGTGACGAGAGTATAGAAAAACTACAAAACTTCGTTTTCCGCCTAGAAGCTGCAAGGCACGAACGATCCAGTTTGCTTACGCATCTGGATACTACGTTTTGTAAATATTAATTTGTAAATAATTGGTGTAATTTTTAGTTGTTATATTTCATATCTTCTTGTAATTTTTTCAGATAGCTCTGATGATGATCGCTGCGCGATCGAAAAGATCTTAAGTGAAAATGTACATATTATTGATAACAGACAACATCCTTTATTTACATTTATATAAGAAGGTGTCTGTATCACCAACGATCATCTAATTAATGTTTTTCCTTTGTTTTTGGACCGATTGAATTTAGAAATATCCGTGGAACGCTTTGGAGAATATTTGACTTGCTTCATCCGCAATATAAGACGATTTGTTATAACGATTTTTGTTATCTTTTCTTTATATGACACGTTTGAAATGATTATCCATGTCGAACGTGGTGGCATTAAAAAAATTTAACATTTGTTTATGTTGCTTTTAATTCTGGCGATGTGAATGCGCAAAAACGACGTCCATTCGTGGCCATTTGTGTTGCGTTAGCCGTTATGTAGAGTGGTTTAGCGGCGTAGTGCTTCTTTTGCGTGTTCTTCCGTTTGCAACGCCTCGTATGATTTGGCAAGTCGTGACGAGGCGCCCCGCGGGTGGGCGTGGCCTTGCTGCAGGCGCGCTGTCGTGCGGCGGCGGCGGCGTGGGCGGCGGGCTGGTGTGCGCGTCGGGCCAGCGCTCGCCCGCGCTCGCGCCCGCCCCCTCCTCCTCCTCCTCGGGCTGCTGCCTGCCCTCCGCCGCGCCCGCAGGTACGTACCCCCACGACTTTCTTTCAGCCGCGCCAGCCCCTGCTTCTCAACCAGATGATTATTCACGTGTAGGAGATACGTACTCTTCTGCAGCGTGAAAAGCTGCGCCTAATGTTTCGGGGCTTGTTTGAATTCCAACACACAGGAAATTCGTTCACGTGTCCGCGCGATCGTTTTGAAAAGACACGCTCCAAGAATTTATTTTCTAATGACTTCAAGAGTGTGTGGATATTCACTCCGCGTATTTCCTTGGTGAATTTACTTTTTGATTATTTGACATGCACTCTTTGATGACGAAATGAAATTAACAGATACCAACGTAATAAAATCAATGAGTAAATAAAACGTCAAGTACACAGAAGTTGGGTATGGAGCATAGCATCGTTGTCAGAACAAAATGGGACAAGGTACGCTGTTCTTCATTGTCGGATTAAATTTAAAACAGGGCTCTTCCTTAAGATGGCGGATATTTCGACGTGAAAGAATCTTTTTTTTCTGATCCGTGTCTCTTTTCTTACTTGCGACCAGCTTCGTTAGGGAGTTGCGTAAATTTCACAATTATTTAAAATTCTTACTATGATCCGAAAAGGCTGAAGTACTTTGAATCCTGAGTGAACTATGGCAAAAGTAATGCTGTCAGTTTTTCCAGAATACTGAGTGCTATTGATTTTAAATTGCCGAACTAATTTTAAACTCACTCCATTTGCCGAATTACGAATTATATTATTGTCAATAAATATACTTCAATGACTTATAGATTTTGGGAACTTTGTGAATTCAATTTATATGACATGCGATGAAATGTATAATTTTGACAATATTATAAAATATTCCCGTAATTAATGACAATGTTTCGTCAGAGATGTGAAAAATCGATGCTTCACGCTCAAATATTGTTTTGACTGATAAACAGCGGTGTAACGTGGCCGAGTCAAATGGATACACTGCAGTTCAGAGGGTGGGAAATTTTCAAAGTGGTAATTTATTTATCCCGTAGTAACAATTACATAAACATTTGTGAATTGAGAATGTAAAAAGTCGCATTATGTTCGAAAGTCAAAGGAGAGAGGGGTCAGCCCGATCCCCTTCCACTTGAGGCCACCGGACGATCGGTGTGCAGGTGGCACGTCCCAGGGAAAGGTCTTCGCTTCCTCTGTTGGCAGCGTTGGTAATAGCGCAACAAGCAATTCATCAAAATCCTTTGGCTTCTCCGCCTCCACTCCACGAGGGTTAAGAACTGGCGTCGTAATGAAGATGTGAATTGGAATACGCGAATGCCCTGACGCCGCATGGAAGGCTATGAAGTAGGGCAGCCGAGAGCAGTCGATTGACAGCTGAATTCTACATCATTGTATATTATAATTATGGCAAGAATTTGTCTTGTGGTCGTTTGCTAATGCCTTGGTAACTAATATAACATTCTGCTGAATAAGCCTTAAGTGTGTAAAAGCTTTATTATAATCTTAAAGCTGAAGTACAATACAACATGACGTTTAACACTCAAATGCAGTGTTTCGTGCTGTAAGTCTGCGCTACACCTGCGGCTGACGCTACGTGTATCTAACGAACATAACGATACATTACTATTGTGTTTCAGTCTGTCTGTGAAAGTTTTCAACTTTTTATATTCATTCTTATTCACATTATACGTCTTCCGCTTGACTTGTACTCTCAATAATCTACAACTTGAACTCATCATGACAGCCTCGTGCAGTCCGAACCTTTCGAGCTGACTTTTCATGTACAATCGTCTGTCCGGTAACAGCTATGACGTGCTCAGACGGGCGACGGCCGATGTGAGGCATGTGGGGCGGGCGGCGCGGGGGCCATCCGACGACACGGCCCGTGCATTAGGCGCGGGGCGGCACGCGCGTGCTTCCGGCCAACGGTGTCGGCGCTGCACCGCACGCTTCCGCGCGCCGCCCACAGCACTTGGGCGAACGGGCGTTCTCTCTCATTCATTCATGTTGAAAACGCCTGTTTGCCTAGAGGTGGGAATCTTATTTTATGTACTGTCAACAAATCGTCGCGACAATTGTATCTGCTTAACACAATGTTCTACTTACCCTTAATCGGTTCGATTACAGAAAGTAGTTACACGTGCCAGTATACACTTTGATACTTCCGATAATAACACTAGGGAGCAAGATTTTTGCCTCTAGGAAGGTAGAGTGCGCAACATACTCAATTTGATAGAGTACAAATATCACAATAAAAACGTCATATCACGTTACAGTTTTTAAATATACCGTATCTTTATACCGTATCGTACCGTATTTTGCAATTAATGCAAATTAATTTGAATTGCACCTGTAAGATATGTAGAATCAATACGCATAAAATTATTTAAAAATAAAATATTTGTTCAGTTCATGTGTACCACATTCATGAGACATCAACAAACTTAGGCTTTAGCGCTTTTTTTTAACCTTGTGTATTCGAAGACTGTCGTCTTTATTCTTGCGTCTAGTAGTCGTGCACAATTACGAGTAGGTCTTAGTGGCTGTTTTGAAAACAACTCACGAGCACCCGAATATTTCCTACTGCGCATGAGTCACCGGAAAGAATTATTTTAGTCCCTTACGTGATCGTAAGTATTCAAGTATCCGACTATTGGGCTGGCAGATTCTGAGTCAGTCGGTGTCATGCGGAACTGTACCCACAGTGCGCGTGACGTTCGTGTCTGGTTTGCGTGTGCCTCAAATACAATAATACATTATAATTCTGTGGTCTTTATAAAGTGAAATTCGCCTCACCATCTATAGAATTGAATCTGTTCCATAAGACGCAAATCGTCATTTGACATCGAATCAACCCGATAAGTTCTGTTACGTTTGTGGAATATTTACATCCAAACTTTAAAGGAAAAAATGAAATTGCAAAACTTGCGTATTCTTTGTATTCTAGCTATCGTGTTTGTGATCAGGGCAAACCATGGGCTGCTCACCAGCATTGTGTCACCTGTAAAACGAACCTTAGTTTGTGGTTGTGTGGAAAACTCAAATCATTGTCTGTCGCTCTACCAATGTTGTAGAGTATACCAACAAACCCGTTATGTCTGCATATTATTGGACGAATGGGCGTATTCCATTTTTAACTTGTTTTTACTTCATAGGAAGCACGTTCATAAAATTTTGTAGTAATAAAATCAGAGTGACAATGTGGAAATTAGAAAAGGATTTTGTTTATTTTAAATAATAAATATGTTTATATCTGTTGAATCTTGTATGATAAAAACTTTTTATAATGATTTTCGAAATGAGCGTGATCGTTTCCTTTGAAATTACCTAATTTCATCCTGGAGGTAAGAAAAAAATGTTTGCTAGTGTAATTTATATACGTAGAAAATCAGTGTGATTCGAAAAAAAATAACAACACTTGTTGCCGTTCATGTCTCTGAACCGATATATTAAAAATCATCAATATTACAAACTTGGAATGCGCGCAGAAATTGAAAAAGCCTATGGCCACGCGAGAGGTGTGGATGGTCTCGTTAGATACTCGTGATCTCGGGAAGGATACAAGAGAACATTTTAGATTTTCCCTGAAAATGCCAAAGAAGGAAATACGGCTGAGGGTGTGGATTTCGTGGCGCTCGGCCTGGCAGGTGTGGCTGGCGCGTGGCAGCTCATTGTGCCGATTAGAATCTTCTATTCGACTCATTCCGTTTGCGCACACAGTTTGGGAGAAAGCTAGGCAGCTTACGCTCCAGTGCTTTCGTTAGATTCCCAGGAAAGAGATTCCATTTGCACCAAAAATACAAATATTTCATTCTTTGCGACGCCTCATCGCATATTGGGCGTACTGCCTGCATTCTCGTACTCGGCAGATCACTGTTTTCGACATAGCAGGGCTCCGAAGAAGAGCCCGGACCTAATAAATATTTGCTATTCGCATTTACATCATGGAAAAGGTTTTTTTTTGTGTTTTTGTGATGGTAAAGAGCAGTTGCTGTATAAAATGACTATACTATGTTATTGCGGTATTCGTGAAGACTATTTCTTTTAAAATATTGAATTTATTCCGGTGTTCTCTGCGAGCGTTTCATTTGTTGTTCTTGAGAAGTGTGTGCTTTTGGCTGCTGTAGGCCTTGTCGTCCGTGCGCGTGCCCCGTGCCAAGTCGCCGCGTGTGGTCCGGCTGGCACGCGTGCGTTGGTGTGGGGGGCTCTGAATTCCGCCGCCGTGCGTGTGTGGGGACCCGGTGCTGCTTCCTGCACGCGACGCGCGGACCGTGGCTCGGAGGCAGTGAGTGGGCGTGGCGCTCGTGTGCCCCCCCCCCCTTCGCCTCGAAGCAGCTCCTCCGGACAGCTCTTCAAACCCCAACTTCACACCACAATATCCACGTGTTCTGTGCACACACTTTTCCGGCGGTTCCTTCCAATTTGATCGCTTTGAGTACTTGACGTAACTGTTGTTGTTGGCTTATGGTTTATACAAATTCTAAAGTATGATCTGTCATGGAGTTTTGACAGTTGATAACGTACACAGTGAGACTTGCGTAGATAACACATGTCACCAGGCCATCGAAACTACTTTAGGATCGCAATGCTTAAAGTGTAAAGAAAGGAACACACCTTAAAAGTTGTTATTAAGAATGTCATTCTAAAATTCTTTATTTAAAACGAAAATAAAGTACTTACAAATACCATGTAATTCGTCACGGATCTTTCTGTCCCAAGTAAGTTTGTGGAACAATCATTTTTTTCTGGAGTGGGAAGACATTGTGAAGCATTGAGTTGAAATAATACAATATAAGCGAAAATATAAAAACTTAAAAAAGTTATGTAAATATAAGTAAATATGTACTGTAAATTAAAAAAGAAAATGTTTTACCATTCGATTTAATTCTGCCTGCGCAGAGTTTGAGTTTCCTTTTAAAGCTGTCCTTGGACACATCATTCGACTGTTTGATGTAAACAACAGCGTAGCGAGAGTCCTATTTACTTCAGTTATCTACATTATAGAGAATGATACGTATGATTGCGGTTATCTCTTCAATATCAATATTTACTTCCCAGCGTCGCTCTGTGGAGTGTATGATATGGGGTGTCCGTAAAAGACCTTTTATAACACCGCTTAGGCGTGACCAATCTGTCGGTATTCGCTGACTGATATCACAGAAATCTTTAAGTTTTTGTCTGAAATATAATTTATTATTTCAGAATAACCAAGATAATTTAAAGTTACTACTTACATTGTGTTTAATGTATTTTTTGTACCTTTTCTTATAAATTCACTTACTTTCTAACGGTTAAGGTTTAAGTGGAAACTTGAACTCGAAGAAATTAAAAAAAATAAAAAACATAATGAAGATAAAAGAAGATAATCAGTCTGAGCGGTGAGTGACGCAACCGGAAGTAAAAAGAGGAAAGTAATTCGAGCAGGAAACTTGCACTTGGCAATTGACCGGGCAGGGAAATCTTACAAGTTCGGATTCTCTGGTCCGATGAAAGAGATTGGTCCCATTCGCAGACAATGAAAATAATAGGGGCACTAACAAAGCCAAACAATTACAACTAGTGGTACTAGAGAATTGCACAGGCTTTCTCGTAGTAAAGTTTTCTTGTTTCCTTGGTGTGGACTGGCTTTACGGTCTTGCTTCATCCTCTTGCCAGTTGCCATCTATCGTCGCCCAAGTATTATTATTTTTTTTTTTTGTTGACATTTTCTCAGCTTTTCGGTTTCCTATTAGTAGAACCGACAATTTTTAATAAAATGGCAATTAACCTTTTCTGTAAATGAGAAATTTAAAGCTCTTTTGCACAAGAATCTATTGAGTTTTCGAAAAACATAATTTAAAGTAATTTGAAGCACTTCCACTCACAAATGTAATAATGTATACAAATCGATGGAAACGTGCATATTAACGGCGAGAGAGATATTTAAAAAAACTACAATTGTGTAATTTTTGTAAAAACAAAAGAATACACCAAAATAAACTTTACGTCATATTAAACAGTGCAATAAGCACTATCTATATGAAACGTTTGAATAAAAAAATTGGAGCAATTTTTGAGAAAATGACGTTTGAGCGTTTCTGAAAATGCGGAATTTTGAGCTCATTTTAACAGAAAACTGTTGACTTTTCGAGTAACTTTATATGATATTATTTAAAGCTCGTGTACTCATTAATATAAAGTGAAGAAATTGCCTCTAATGTAAATATTACCGACGTGAGAGTCAAGTAAAAAAAAGTAAATTTTTGTAATTTTTGAAAAAAAAAAAGAAAGAATAAAGCAATATGGCGTTTATGTCATCGTATGGAGTACATTTGGTACTACCCCTACCAAACGTGTAAAGAAAAAAATAGGAGCCGTTTTTGAGAAAATCTTGTTTTTGTATTTTTTAAAATTGCGTATATTGCACTCACTATTGCTCGAAGATTATTAAAATAAAAAAAATGTACACGACCTTAATGAAAAAACTATTAATGGACAACAAATTTCATTTGAAGGAAAAACCTTTGTCTTACATTTATATAATTGTTGGAATACGCGAAAAAATTCAAACTTTTGCAATATTCGGAAATTTGGAGTTAGCCCAGATAATCGAACCTAAGGCACCTTTATAAGTGTATTTTACTATATTCTTACAAGTAATTTAAAGAAAAATATTTGAGTGTTTTTTGCGAATATTTTGAAAATGTCGTGGGGTCTTCATGTAAAATACGCCCAAATTTTAATGAATGTTTTTTAAAATATCAGAGCTTCAACTAGGGCCAGATGGACAGGGGTTTCTTCAATTTGGAAAAGATCGTACACGTGGTTTAGTGGCTAGTAGTGTCCATAGACAGACTAACGGACGGACGCTTAAAAAAAACAAAACTTTTTCGGTATCAGGGGACCCCAAAACGTGTATTTCCGTTGAAATCTCGAAATCGATTTTCTGCAGCATTACTAACTTTCTCTATACTACGTATATTACTCTGTGTATACTATGTAGACGAGAAAGTAAAAATGGCTGAAAATAGTGTTTTTAGTTTTCTGATCGGATCTGGATATTGGTTTGAAAGTGGAAGTAGCTTTTTTCTGGTACCAAGCTTCGGACAGTCTCGACGGTGAGTAGGTTACATGACGTAGGCCTGTGATGTTCGCGAGTAAACATTCCTATATTGCTGAGTAATGCATGTGAACATGAGACCCTTGCGATTAATATGCTTAGGGAATCAATCCGTTGATTGCATTCGACAAACTAGTTTTCGGGATTCTGCGTGTTACTGACCAGAGCTCCTATGGAGTGCTACCCAAAAGAGCCAAACCTCCAAAAATGTGCTAGAAGGTTCAAAGAAGTCACATTGGGTTGATTAAAAGAAAAAACATCATTCATGCCCTTTTTATGGAGTCTGAAGTCAGAGTTTTGAGAGCCTAAATGCTCACAATGTTTTAGTATTACCGAATGGATTAGCACCAAGTTTGTTGCGAACGTGATGTACACCTTCTATTTTCTTAAATGAATATGGCACAAATTCCTAGAATATATTCTGCGTGTTAAATCTGTTTCGTACACTTCTGTAGATGAATTATTTTAGCAGCGGTAGCATATTTGTGCGACTTCCGTAAATAACTAGAAAAGGCCTGAGACTTTCCATAGCGTTGGCTGTGGCGTCCGCCGCGCCGGCGCGCCGGCGGCCGTTGTGCTAAGGAGGGGCGCCGCTGGCGCGCGGCGTGGATCAATACGCCCGGCCCCCGCCCACGTGCGCCAACACGTGGTGTCTGCTGGCGCGGCGCGCGCCGCCACGGAGCCACGCCGTCCCCCGGGGCAGCCCTCAATACGTTCATCTAAGGTTTGTGTAAAAATTGTGTTTCACTCTTCCACTCGTGGAATTATTAATCGGAAGCTGCAATTCTTCACAGGATGGGGCGTCAATTGAAAGCGCTAGTTTCATTATTATAAATAATATTTAGCGCATTTTGAAACTCTCTGGAATTGGATTTCATTCGTGAAATTCTCTCTTTCAGTACCACTCGTGCATTGGAAATTTTCAGGTTAGTGGAACTGGTAATGCCGAGAGATATTTTCGTTTCTTAGCAATTAGTTCATACGTCTGTGTTTTATCATGCGTTCACCACTTATTAATAAGAAGAGATTCATTAGGGACGGGGATTCAGTCTCTCGCTGATATTTTGATTGCGCTTTGTATAAAGACACAGTTTTCCAAAGTTTCTCAAAATTTACTTCAGATTTGTTTCTGAACTTTTTCCTCGAGTAGAGCAAAGTACACTTATTAAATGGCATAGATCCGATTTTCATTCATTCTTAGATTTTTTTAAAAATTGCAAATTTTAATTTTTTTTCCGCTGTGTTTCTACTACTAGAATATTGAAAACAGAAATTTATTTGATAATGAAATAAATTTTACAAAATTAGATTTTAATTAATATCTATACGCTCTCTTCAATATATGAGAAGATTTCGCGTCGTTTTGCATGCAATAAAAACAATTTTAAAAGCAAAACGCTTTTTTTAAACAGTAAAGTTTTTGTCATGAAAGTGCGAAGTGTGATTTTAATGTGTGATGTTTAATGTGTGACGCAGGCTGGATTCTGGTTAAACTGTTTGAATTTTTAAAAAAAATCCAAATGAACAATTATACGAGAGGGTATGTGGTGTTGTAGCATTTCTCCGTTCTCTTCCTCTTTTGTGGTCGAGGCCGTGGCGCTGTCCGGGCGCGCTGGATGCGTGTGCGGGCAGTGCGCGAAAGCACCTCTCATTGTCTTGCCCCGAGCGGCGGCCACTCCTTACTCCCCTCCCTCCCGGCTCATCTCGCCCGCTCCGCGGAGGTGCTGCGTTTGTGTTCACTGCTCAAGTACGTCGTCATGTGGGGTTTCGCGCTCTCTAGACTCGCTTTTCCTCATTGTTTGCGCGTGAAGATTACCGAGATTTTTCTCTTCACATTGCATATCATTGTTATTGTGTCTAATCATTCAGAGATATATTTGATAGCAAAATCATTTGTCTTTCGTCAGACGTGTTTAAAGTATATAAAAAGGGAATGAAATACGATGAAAGGTTCGATTTTAGACTTCAATGATGTATTGGTTAGAGTATCGGAGTGTTATACCCAAGTTCTCGGACTCGAACCCGATCGAAGCGAAACACGATTGGCGAAAAAAAAATCCTTCGTACACCTTTCTTCGGAGGGGAAGTCAAGCCGGCGGTCTCAAATTATGTATTTACTGCATGTAGAAGATACTGAAGCCTAAAAACGCCCCTGAGCCAAATTTAAATCGCCTGTTTCATCGTCCGAGAAATACAGTCTTCCTCCGCTAGATGGTGAAAGGAGCGTAGAGGAATTTACGTGGTCAGACGGAAGAGCGGCCTGATAGCCTGAGCCTCGTCACGAAAATAAGGCATCATTGAATTGAATAAAAGGAAACTTTGAAAAAAAAAATGTTATTGGCACGATTATGAATGAGAGGCGGCGCACGACGTTTCAACGATTTGTTTTAGCTTCTTCGGGAGAGTAATACACTTTCATGATAGCGCACAACGTATCTAATATCCCACTTCTACTACACACTACAAACATAAGCTCACATCATTCATAATTCTTGCTAAGTTGTCAATGGAGAGTAAAACCGTGACGGTCTCATCTTTTTCACGACTTAGTATCCACAGCAATTCTTTCCAAAATTATTTAGAGAAGTGAAATAATTTGTGTTAGAAAATTAAATGTTTGCTACCGTATGCGTACTTTCTTATAAAACTGTTTCCACTTCATATTATGTAAATGAGAAAAAATACGAACAAAAATATTTGTAAGTGCAGTTTTCGATCGTATAAATGGATGGTGCGTGCTCTGTTTTCATGGAAATTGCCCCTCTGCAACTTGTTGCAACAGCCGCTCGAACGCGCTTAAATGGCTTTTCTCTCCAAAAGGCGAATTCTCTTTTGTAGCGAGGGAAGGGAAGTTTCGGTTTTCGCCGTTTAGGAGTCATTGGAAGTCGCAGGCTTGGAGGGAATGTGATGAAAGAGGCTTCTGTGCTCGCCGTTAGGTCCCCCGGTCACGCAGCTCCTCCGACGCAAACGAGGCCACTCTGCGCTGCGAGCGGGAGACTTGCAGCGGATCCTGCACACTGCATTTGGAGGGGGCGGCTCTCTTCCAGACTCACAAGTGCGTGCTCATTCCATTCTGAATTTTCACCAAGGTTTCGGAACGCGTTGCATTGCATTTCACCCACCACTATTTTAGATTCATTTAAAACTCAGTGAAGTGTAGCCAGGTTGCAATGAATTACAAGTAATAAAATAACAATTGGTGGTGAATTATAGGATCATAGATGCCGAAACCTTGAGATAGAAAGGCTACAGAAGTGCGATTTCTTGGCGATGTTTTAGCATGCATCGCTTTTGATTCGCAGATATTCAGAAATAACTCGGCGCAGATCGACCGTTTTTACTTTCATATTTTATCTAACGAATGTTATTTTAATACGCGCTTTTAAGTCACATTCGGAGTAAAAAAGGAGCAACATGCTAATTCGAATACCTCTCTTCTTTTAGGTTAACACCCATTACACTGCTTGGCAACAGCTTTTTTCCGCATTTTCCGGTTTCTCTATAGAAGCTAGTGGGTATGAAAATAGGTATAGGGAATGAGATAATAGAGTAACCTAAAAGGCTGTATGATAACTGCTCTCATTCACTAATGAAGGAACCAAAATTGCATTGAAATTTTGAACCAGGAAAACAAATTGCATATGTGACAGAGAATACCAAAACTTACTCATATGTAGGTCTCTAAACGCTAGTAGGGTACTACACTGAACTTATAATTAGGCAACATAATACTAGACTGGTAGAGTTTGAATGCCAGCATTATTGGCGTGATAGTATTGAGAGTTTATCTTGGTCATCTCATAAGAATATTAACTGGACGCAGGCAACTGTAACTCGTTTCGTTCTTGACCACGAGTGAAATGTGGAACCACGTAGAGACAGCTTCTTTCGCCCGCCATTCGCAGCGGCCGCCAGCGCGTCGCTCTGCTCTCTATCTAACGTCAAACGAGCCGCGCTAATGTGCTCAGACGGTGGCCCGGAATGGCCGTCATCCACCGCTTGTGACGGCGCTGGAGCCCGTCCCGGCCCCGCTTCGCTCTCTGCCCGCCGCTGCCGCCCCTACCACCAGCAGCTTCATCGCCGCCATCTGAATCTGCTCCTTGGCTTCCGCCACTCCCTCCACAACCCTCCTTCCACCGAGACATTCCTTGAGAGTGGGAGCTAGAAATAGTTGAAGAACAAAATAAAATAAACGAATAACATTGTCTTCATCTCATACGCCTCTCCACTCTATCTCATTTTCTCTCTTTGCTCCGTTTGCTACATCTCCTTTTCTATCCCTCTCCTACTTTCTCTAATTTTCTATTCTCCGCCTTCTTCTCCAACTCGCGATACCTTTTCTGATGTGTCTTTCCAACTCCTTCAGTAACATTCTTCGTTGAGGAGAATTTCAGGTCACCGCAAAAAACTACAGTTTTGAGGCTTCGACGGGCTGTGGCGCGAAAATTCATGAGCACCGTGAAATAATTGCGGACAAGAAAACTAGTATTCAATATTTCGTTGAAAGATTTGAAGAAAGTTTCTGAGAGAAAATATGCCTAGTTTTACAATGCACTCAGAAGGCATTAGTGACATCACTTTTAAATGGGGCGTTTTTAAAATACTTTGAGCCAAATATTATTTATGATTTTTACTTGATTATGGTTGTTCAGAGAAACAAAAAAACAAAAAATGTCAGTTTTGAAAGCGAAAAGAAATTTGAAGATTTCAAATATTTCGACGTATCGTGATTTGAGAAATGGATTACTTGGCGAATAAGTATCGTGAGGATCGTGTAGTCAATGAGAATTGTGGTAATCAGCGTTGAGTTTTCGAGGGATTGCTGTTGGGGCATTTGCAGTGTGTGTGTGTGTGAGTGTGGGGTGCCTGCAGCGGCCGTTGGTCGCTCTCCGCGCGCCCGGGGTGCGAAGCCGTGCTGGGGGCGGGGGAGGGGGGAGGGGGCAGGGGGAGCGGTCTGCGCGGCGCCGTCTGGCGGCCTCGGATCGATGCCACGCGGGTAAACAGCTCCTCCGCCCTCGCCCGCGCCCTCGCGCTCGCTTTCGCTGCTTCACGGCCACCCCGTCCCGTCCGCCTCGGGGCTTCGCCGTGTTGCGCTGCTCTTCCATCTCACGGTGGCCGAACCATTCATTGCTCAAGCGCAGCCTAATAGCTCTTTCATTTTCCTCACTTTTTTTGGGGGGGAGGGGGCTTCTTTTTTAAATCTCACCACCGTCTCTCTCTCTCTCTCTCTGTACTTTCCTTTATCTCGTAATGTGTGTTTCTTATTCGGTTTTCCCTCGTGCTTTTAGAATTGTTAATATATTCAATATGTTTTTAGTAGGTAGAAGGTGAGCGATGTGAGAAAGCGCCGCCTGCGGAAGGCCTAGCCCCTCCCTGCTCCTGCTCCTGCTCCTGCTCTTGTCGTCGCTAAATCCCGGCCGCCGCCGCCGCCGCCGCCGCCGGTGCCGCGCGGGGGCTTCCTGCGCCTGTAATCTCGTTACTCGGACCGCCGCCCCGCCCCGCCCCGCCCTTCCGCTCTCCACGCTCTTCAATCGGGGGTTTTCGGGATGCCTACAATATTCCCTTCCTTTGCATGTCAATTTAGATTTGTAATGGCTTGTTTGTGGGAAATTTCGAAACGAGTACGTCATGTTCGATTTAGCCCCGTTTTCTTCTTTTAAATTTTATATTTGAGCTTGCCTTTACGATGTGCGAGTGTAAATAAATAATTTATTTCTTGGTGAGCTTAGCCCTCCAGACTTTTCTTTCATCGTTGGTGGTGTCCGTTTGGTTTTGAAAAAATGGGAAACGGTCCCAGTAGTAACGAAGACTTTAAAGTATGAAAGCACATGCTGTGAGGAGCACGTTGAGAAGTGGGCCCTCCGCCGTGGAGCTCCCGTGGGGGCGCCGCAATCTGCGGCGGGTGGCCCAGGGGCCGCGCGCGGCTCGCTCACCTGCGGCTGTGCCTTGGGGGCGTTGTCGCCTGGAGGGTGCGCTGCCTTCGCTTGGATAAAAAAGTAATTTGGTAATGGCGGCAGGTTTCCTGTCGAGAAAAAGCGGAGCACGTTTCTCTATAACTGTTCTTTCTTTCATACCTTTCCACTTGAAACTTGAAATGTATTCAATTAAATACACGAATATGTATCAATGGTATCTATTCAGAAATTGAAGGAATTGGATTCAGGCTGTTCGGGTTTGAACCTGATCGATACGACGATTTGAAAAGGGGGGGGGGAATCCTTCGCACGCCGTCTTCGAAGGGAACTAAAGCTGGCGTTTCAGTGTCGCAGATTAGCCAATGGGAAAGGAATCCTCTGAGCCAAATTCCATAGTCATGCGTCGCCCTATTATGCGTTCCTTCTCTCGACCGCAAGGTAAGGTAAAGGTTTCTGGAAATCGTTGTCGTTTGGCGTGTCTACAATCCGAAACGTGTAGGTGGCCAGCCTCTCTCGGAACACTGATGCAGTGATGTAATGAAAACGAATGCGAAGAGGCTAGCGATGTGTAAGGAAAACCTTCCTTCAGCTGCGTAGCTAACTAGTTGGTGCTTGGCAGGACGTGAGGTAGTAGGTCGCAGCGACCGCGCCGTTGCCATGCGTCATAGAAGCAGACTTGCGTGTTGGATCGAACACGTTTACAATAACTGTAAGGCGTTCTAGCTGAAAAGTGATTTGGGTCTCTTCGAATCTTCTCAATGACAGTACGCACCAATTGATTTGAATGCGGTGACGTGACATTCAGGAGAAACGTATTATCCAGAATAAATACATCTGACCTTCGAGTTCTGAGAATTATGACAGTGTTAGTAGTTGTCGTTTTTCATTTAGTGTGTTTTACATGTTATTTCAGTGAATCCTTTTTGAAATAAGAAAGCAGTATTGATATTGGTTGTGCTAGCAGTGAAGAATGTTCTAAGGGCACCAGGTTTCATGCCAGTTGAAAGGGAATTAGTAAATATCTTCATTTTCTGTGAACAACTTTCAGTCTAGTGTTGTTCATACGTTGGATTTAATGAAGGGGATGCGATGAAAAACGATGTCAATTAATTCCCGGTAAGGCGGGTAATTTTCTGTAACAATTTAAATTCACCCTGGGAAACATATGGGCTAACGATGGGCATGCGAATGGTGTCGATTTCTGTTCAAAGAATGCCGCCAATCGCTGCATCCGGCGACTTCAAGCGCGTGCAAATTTTCAAACAGTATAGAACGAACCATAAAAAGGCCACATATATTATTGTTAGTTTGTAAGTTACATAGGTTACACAGTTGGGGTCATGGTGGAACGTACACTAAATGAGTTAGATTCCATATAAAGCTTTACTTATTATAGACAACTGGAGCTATTATTCAAGTAAGAAGCTATTAGTACACATATTTAGCCATCATAGACCATACTTCCTTTTCTCAACGTTTCGGAGTCTTTTTAACTCAATGAAGAATACGAAACGTTTGAACGCCTTTTGCTTGAATAAAAGCCTCAGTTGTCTATAATAAGTGAAGCTTTATATGGAATCGATTCTTCGCCATATTAAATCCAGCTGAACGTCTCTTACATAGTTACTAGCAGTTGCGGTTCTAGAAAATGCATGGTGGTCTCCAAAAAGTTATAAGGTGGTCGCATCATATACTAATGAGAATTCCCACTACGGAAAGACGTAGTTTATTTCAAGTTACCATGTAGCTTATTTTTTATTATTTGGAAAATGTGCTGAGGCCCGTGGCGTTGAGTCGCTTGCTGGTCAGTTGCAGTCGTGAAACCGAAGGCCCTCGCACAGGGAGTCGGGCGGCGTGCAGCGCTCCGCCTATTGGGGGCGCGCGTGAGCCGACGGGTACCGCAAGCGGCGGACGCCGTGGCGCGCGGGCGCTGGGCTTCCTGGAGGCGGAGCGGCGCTGCCGGAAGTGGCAGGCGTGCGGCGCATGCAGACATGGTCGGCCCCGTCTCCCCCAATCCCCCACCCATTTTTCATTATTTTACCTTTTTAGCAACATGTAATGAAATATACTTTTTGTGCTTGCCTTTCAAGCACCAAGATAATCCCAACGCACGTATGAAGCACTAGCGAAAAATATCTGCACTTTAATTCGCTTGTAATAATTGTACGCAAAATCAAGATGAGTCTAATACAAAAGTAGTCGTTTACATTTGAATCATTCGTTGCTGTAGCGGTCGCTGTCCCGTTAATTATTCTCCTTCAAATTACATCATTCGCATGTCGTTCGGAAATTTTCGATTTTCTTTTTGTTCCTCGTATTTGAGTTATCGAAGTTCCGTCTGTTGTTTCATCGCTTTTATATACATACATATTCAGAAACAAATTTGTTATTAGCTATGACTCAACGTTGAAAATATTACAAATTATTTATTATATTACTGTAAACTAAAATATCTTGAATGTCAAAGACAGTAAATGAGGTGAATATTTATGTGCTTTATATGAGAACGAAGGAGTAGGAGATAACCGGGCGTTTTATGGTGTCGTTGGGAAGCTATTCCATCTCGGCGAATATCCCGAATTACTTTGACCACTAAAATGTCTCACAAGTGAACCAGCGCTGTAACTATTGATCATGGAGAAGTTGGCAATTAGCGGTTAATTACACTACTGCCAATTTTGTGACTGCTCTATTAAAAGCAATGTACATAATCCTTCAGAGATAAGGCGCTTTATATGGTTCGTGTTAGCTTCGGCGTTAAACGCCTCCAGCGGCATTCGCGAGGTGCTCCTGACGCCATCTCACTATCGACTATTCAGTCCATGTAACTCTGCAATCTGGGAATACGAAAACATGCAGATTCTCTTCATCATTAACACAGATTTGCCTTGAGCAACTTGTAGCAGATCATGTTTTCAGTTTCCGACAAGTTGACGAGTCATGAAAAATTAATACCTTGACCGCAAAAGGCTGTGTGGGTTTGAAAGTTCCAAACTGTCGCGTAGTCGAGAGGAAAAACTTGCAGCATGCATTAGAAGCTCTTAAGAACTTTTTCTCTCGTGGCACTTTTTTTTGTAGGGGTCGGTTTGGTTTGAATACTAATTCAGGGCACCGTTGAGTGAGTTTTTATAACCTTAGCATGCAATTTGAAGCTTTTAATATCTTTAATGTGCAAGTATTGATTTCCGCAAAGTTACACGTCGTGTGAAATAAGTTACTTGAGCCTGTGCAGTGATAAAGTGCCTTTTCACTTTGGGTGGTGATCTAAATGTTTCGGCTGTCTCCATGCAGAAATATTTTTTCTGTTTTATTAGAGTGAGATCCATTCTCTTTAAAATTCTAAGCAACCTCCTCACAATAAATTACGGGATACAACACAAAACGAATTTACTCCCTCGTTCTTCTACGACTGGTGTACCGCACTCAACCAAACTACAAAATTTTCCGAATAATTTTTGTTTGTTATTTTTAAAATAAAATGTATAAAAATAATGTTGGTGACAAGTTCACAATAAATAGCTGGACTGTTCAAGGACACGTTGAGACCTTGTAATTTAGTATTTCTGAAGAGGCAGCGCTGAGCCCGGGCCAAGCTCAATTGGAAGGAAAAATTGGCGGCAGATTCTCGTACCCAGAAATTGAGAATTGGACTGCCTGCCGAGAACACTGTCAACTCCCGGGTGTGGCATTTCCGATGGAGGGAGGCGTCTTGAATGGAATGAAGATTGAGGCGCGTTTAACGGAGAGAGCAATGTTACGGAGGTGTGCCCGAGGCGGCGCCGGCCGCGCTGGCGGCGGAAGCGAACGGTTCGACCGGCGGCGACCGCGTGCGCCGGCGGCGGCCGTAAACGCTGGCTCGCGCACAGTGCGCCGCGGCCCCTGCCACCGGGGCGGAACCCTCCTTGTGGAGCTAAGAAAATCCAACTTCCTCTTGTCCAAGGATTTGCTCACTCAAAATATTTTTTTCAATATAAATTTGAGTACACGTGTATTGTTTAGAATCGAGTTACTTTATGCGAAAGCTATTAAACATGTTTTTTTCAACTGCAGTTTTCTGGCGTTCGATGTGGCGCACATGCTGAGCAAAAATATTATGACGTTTCTCGATAAGTCTTGTCACCCAGTAGTCTAGACAGCAGAGGGTATTGTAATCTTCGTTTATAAATCATGTACGGCTTTTCGTTGATGAAGCGAGATTAAGGAGTAATAGTAAGATCGTAATTTGGGAGAGGCGACTTAAGATCATGTCATCAAATCTAGTAAAGCTCTTAAGATGCAATGGAAAATATATTGTAATTTGTCATACTCTATTTGAGGAAAAGTCCATTGTTTTACACAGTCTTTTATGCGATCTGCCATCCTGAAGTTTCTCTCTCATTCCTCACAAACATCAGAGTTTTGATAATTGCTTAAGAAGTTACAGTAAGAAAAAATCGGACTCAAGCTTGGGGAATAAGAGGATCGCTGGGCGATCTGCTTAATCGAGGATTTCAGAGCGCTTTTCGATTCCCAGAACACGCGCTACTTCATCGATTGTAGGTTTTCGACCCTAGTATTCATCCGATCTGAGTAAGAATGTAGACTTTCATCTCTTTTTAATGCAGGACAAGTGTAAAAGTGTGGAAAGAGGGACGTGTAACCCTGCTGATCGCATGAATCCTCTTGCAAGACCCTTTATTCACGGCGAGACGTAGTAGAGCTTTGATGTACTTTGAAAAATGTTATATTATAAACTTATCTGAAATACCACGGATTGACCGAAACACTTGAATCATTTCTTTCAAGAACGAAGGGAGCCTTGTGGATCATTTGGCGCGCTTAACAGTAAAAAGAGAGTGCTCTTGATCAGCTTTTATTGTGTACCAAGTTGCTTGAAATAAAAATTTGGTTGACTACATCGCCGTACTGCACTTAAATTCACGCTTTGGTCTCCGACCTTGTGGTGAATAAACACATCCGGTCTGGTGTGCAAGAGCAATATCTTGCGCGTCTCAGTAAAGAATAAACCAAAGCGTGGCTTTCATTAGGTCAACAGGTGATGGGACGTGTGAAAGGAGGACATTGAATTGAGCAAGCGCCATAACACGAAAGTTTCAGTTGTCCCCTCACAACCGGAGAAATTAGCTTAGAAGGTTTTCGCGCACTAAAATGTGATGCCGTGCAAGGCCTACGTATTTGTTGCCGTGATTGGAACGAGTGGCGCGAGAATATCGGTTGCGTAAGCAGCGCGAAAGCGACTCGCCCTTCGCCATCAAGTCGGAAAATGTCGCTCTGTGCGATACTTCTGCCTCGACAGATGAATTGAAGAAAGTGCGCCACGGAGAACAGACGGAAGGAAAACGCTCGGAGTGCAAACTCGGGAGCGACTAAACGAATGAATGTTGCTAGAATACTGAACGGAGAAATGGAAATTTCGTCCGTTCGGCTCGGGAAGCATTCCCTTTAGTGAAGGTCGAAGCTGAGTGCTCTCTAGAGTAGACAGTCAGCACTTGCTCTCAATACATCTGCACGAATGCCATCGGTATACAATGTCGAAGGGGAAAAGGGACACTTTCGTCTAACTGCACACTTGTCCCGAACGAGTGCCGGCTCCAGACCATCTTCCCCGTGGAGGAATATAAGTTGCACTGAGAGCGGGGAGGCTGTAGAACACGTTGACCTACGATACAGGCCGAACCTCGACGCGCTTTCCCAGCCGCGACCTTCCACGTTCTAGAGTTTGTACTGCATATCGAGCGAGAAAAGGCCACGTTCGTCCTCGTAGATGTAGAAAATTTCGCACTGTGCGACGCGGCGCGGGCGGCGCGGGCGGTGCGGGCGGCGCGGGCGGCGCGGGCTGCGGGGGCGGCCGAGGCGGGACGTCCGCCCGCGCATCGATCGCGGCGGCGGCGGCGGCGGCGTCGACGGCGTCGCGGCGCCGCCAGTGCCCGCTCGCCTGCCGCCCGGCGTGGCCGCCCGCCGCCAGCCGCTCCCCCGCGCCGCGCCGCGACGGCATGTTGGCGCGGTGTCCGCCGCTGCACCGCCTCCGTCGCCGTCGCCGCCGCCGCCGCCGGGAGACGAGCGCCGCCTTCGCCGTTCCTCCGCCGCCGCCGCCGCCGCCGCCGCCGCCTCGGCTTCGTCCTCCTCCTCCTCTTCCTCCGCCGCCGCCGCCGCCGCCACCGCCGTCGCGGCCGTCGTCGGGCGCCAGCGCCGCCCCCGCCCGCGCAGATGATGGGGTACATCATGGGGTGCGCCTGCTTCCGAGGTAAACCCGCCCTCCTCCGCCGTCTTACTTCTACTCTTTCTACCACTATTTTTACTTCCTTATTATACTATATATTGGAGTCTTTCCCCTTGACACCCCCGTGTGGTATGTTTTTCTCTTTCTCTCTCTCTCTCTTCCGCTGTGTTGTGTATTTTGCCCCCTCGGCGCACCGCACGCAAGAGCAGCAGCAGCAGCAGCAGCACAGCTCGGCCGAGCGCCCCGCCCCCTCCCAGCGCCCCGCTTGCGCCCCGCACGCGGTCGCCCCCTGCTGCGACCGGGGCCGGCCCGGGTTCGTCTCCGCGCCAGCCAGCGAGCGACCCTCCCGCACGCCCGGCAGACCCGGAGCCCCCTCGCCCCTGCCCCTGCCCCTGCCCCTGCCCCTCCCCAGCCCCTCGCGAGCGAGCGAGGGCGGCCGCGTCTTCCAAGGTCGCTGAGGTGGCTCCGGGCGGAGGAGTCGCCCGCGGCGCCGACGCCGACGCCGGCGCGGACGCGGGCACGTGGTGGCGTCGCCACGCCAGGCGCCGCTGCGCCCAGCCACAGACACTGTTGAATCGGCGCTGGGACACATGCCGTACGATATTGTATCAAAATGGACGCTTTTCGCACAAAGGTTTGGGAATTCCACTGTGAGGGGGGAGATGAGAAGTTACCTTAAATAATTGTACAAATTTACAATTGTTTTTAGACTTGAACTGTCATTTTCCAGTTACTCTCTGCACTCCCTCCACAGTCGCCGACGTTTCGTCCTGTTTGCTGCCGCTTTCTTTAGATCGTAATTCCGGAGAAACCGGAGTTACGCTGTTCGAAGCTCCGATGTTTACGTTTTGACAAGGATTCTAAGGTATTCTTCGAGACAATGTACGAACAACGTTGCAAGTTGGTGTTCGGAACATGATTGCCGATTTCGATCTAATTTCTTCAGCCTTTTTAGTGCATTTGAAAAAAAGCGTGGTGGCCACTTACGATTCTGAACATTCGAACAAGTGACTACGATCCTAGTGAACCCTAATGGTGGAGCATACTGGCCGAAACGTGGGCACATTGTATTAGACCCAACATCTCTTGCAGTTCGGATGTCATGGGCTGTGAGTTACTTTTTAATCTTTCTTATAACTGTGTGAGGAATGCCATTGAGGCGGTACGGTCAGATCTTAAAAATCGCGTTGCATTTCATGTGTTCGCCTCCATACAGCAGTTAACGAACCATCACAAGTGAAATCTCTTGATCGTATTTTTGATGATTTTCATAACATTCCGTTTACATACTGAAATACACTCCATTGTTAGCATTTGATTTTTCTGATGTTATAAAATGTGTCTCAGAATTTCACCATTTCTGTTATATCGACACTACGCAACCGAATACTTGACGAATGAAAAGTAATTTTACTACCTCCGTCTGGTATAAACAGTCGAAAAAATAAAGGACTCCTAGTCAAAGCGAAAGTATTTTTTTTTAATTTTTGACATTTTTTTATTGTAAGAAAATGGTATTGAGAAAAGTTTTGAACAACACAGGCCGATAACACAAGTAACAGAATTGTTGTAAAATTCGGTTATCTCCTCGGTTTACAAGCTTCAACAACGTTATTCGGTCTTTATGGACTTAATGGCCGGCAAGCTTTAGCATGTTACTTAGTTGCTCATCATTGCTTTCTTCTTTGTATACAAGGCAAATGCTCTGATTTTTCCTCATTCTTCAAGGTTTCGTCTTCAAAATCCATTCGTGTCTTCTTTCTGCAAAAATGCAATCCTTAAAAAAAAGTACATTGATGTACCCCAGTCAGGGCAAAGTCTCTAATTCAATTCCGAATATCCATTTGAAATGTTGTGCCACTAGAAAATTGATTTCACTCCCTGTTCAGTGACGCTTAGGCTATAAGCGTTTTGCATGAATTGACGTCAGGGGCTGCTTTATCTGCCGGCCAATTTGCGTCATCATGGTCTTCTAGATTAGACATAGTAGAGGTACCTTTATAAAAACGCTGTATGCTGTCTGTAATGAATGCTAATGTACGCTAATATAGAAATTGAAAATTCCATTCTCCTGCAGGATACGCGTTTGACAGGCATAGTCATTTTGTGATTTTAAACTGCAGTAAATGTGAGTTCAGTCATTTACAGTATTTTACCTGGGGAGCAGATTACTAAAATTATTAATGCTTGTCTGTATTAGCTTTCTGAACACAACAAGAATGAACCCGAAACATTCTTAAACTGTAAATGAAATTGAACGCAAAAGTGTTTTGCAATTCTTTTTGTCCTATACCAAGACATTAGATGGCGTTTTGTCTAATGCACAACACACATGTCGAGAATTTCAGTCAGAGAACTCTTAATATGCCCTAAGAAATTTGAGGAGGAATCACATAAAGAGGTAGATACCCGATTGTTATTTAATGGAGATTTGCGGGCAACCTGTCCATACATATGTTGAATATTTAGGGACATTTCAAGATGAATTAGACTTGCTTCTTATTTATACAGACGTAGCTTATGCCTGTGTATTAAGAACCACTCTATAGTTTTGCGACATTCTTCATATGCCGATTTCCTTCACTTTCTGGTATTCGCATTTCGACTAGAAAGCACCATCAGTTGACATTCTACCGATCAATGTATCCGTGCCGCCCCATTTCTGTCTTGTCCGTGTCAACTATTGTTTGACATTTTGTTGGTCTTTCTTGGTCGAATCTTGTCCTGATAACACATGTTTTTGAATATACATTTGCGCTTATCAGTAATATGAGTTTTTGCAGTACCGGCTCTTTTTTCTACGCATTACTCGAAAGTTGATTCGAGTTCACAGGACTGTAAAAAGTAAAGGCGAGATTTCCTTGTTGAGCTGTATAGAAGAGCTGTGCGCGTACTTGGAGTTGCCGACTGTTCAGCGGAATGAAATGTTCTGCAGTGAAAACTGGGCTCGCTGGTGGTTGCCTGCGATTGCAGGTTCAGATAGAAGTTTTTGACCAAGAGATCCGGCCGGTGAGGTTGGCTCGAAAGAGAAAGGAAGAAAAGAAGGGAAAAAAGAAAAGAAAAGAATAGGACAAAAAACTTAAGAGAGTGTAAATAATTTTTTGAATTGTAAATTAACGTCTAATATTAATTATGAAACAAGATTTCCGTTTAAGCAATGCATTTGAAATATGTTACTTAGCTCTTATGGCTTAGGAACTGTTATTTAAAAGAATTGAATGCACTTTTTTAAAGAAATTTATTCCATTCCACTATGTTGCCTAAAAATCCAAATGCTCTTTACTAATCTGCGTAAATAGAAACTAAAAAGTAAATCAGTTGACGTTGGATCCTTGAATACTTAACTTCATTAGTGTTCGCCAAATTGTTTAATATCTTCTGGCTTGGATCGCTTGCACGGCGAAAATGAATAGTTTGGTTCTCCGGCCACTAAAAGTTCTTTGGTTGATTCGAAGGTTGTGGAGGCGAGAGGCAACTCGCAAACCCGCGCGCGCCGCACGCGACGTCCCCTCTTCCTTCCCCCCTCCCTCCCCCGCGCCAGCACCCTGTGTAGTACAAGCTTCGAGAAGGTGAAGGCTGTGCACTTCTAATAAACCTTAATATCTTGGAATAGAAGGATGGTGGGTAGTAACCAAATGTCTTACCTAGAATGTATCGTAGGATAAGCCTTCTGCAATGTTCCTACCAATGGTACTCAGTTGATTCATCCAATTCGAATCGATTCTGGAAGAACAAATTACTGCTTGCAACTTTGTTTCTAAACAAAATGTTTTAATGAGTCTAATTACTTTGCTCCAGAAAAAATGCTCCTAAAAATAGATTCAATACGGAACATTCGAGGACCAATTTCAGTGTTTCTCATGTCAATTTGTTACAAGTAGTGAGGAACTAACGTGGTTTTTGTCGTTATTAGAAACTGTAGAGCACGTCTTACACATTTGCACATTTAATTTTGCACTTATAATTTCGTGTTCATTCGCAAAGCTTCCTTTTTTAAGGAGGGTTTGATCGTTTGTTCTTAGCTCTGTCCCATAAGATGATAATACGTGCTAGAGGATCCATTATTTCTTTGGTGTTTGAATGATTCGAGTCGCAAGTTAATAAAAAAAAAATAGCATGCCTTTTGTGTGTTGACCCCTAGCTACCGCGAACTTCGCCACCCAAGCCGAAATATCTTTTTTCCCTCCAGCATGTTCGCCTACGTTTGGAATGTGAACGAAGAGCGAGTCCCTACGCAGACGCAAGGGACTGTCCGTCTCCTGAGGGTTCCGTCGGGGCAGGTTAGCGCCCTCGCCTCTCCGGTCTACAAGAGGCCGCGGCCTTAAAAGCGGTGCGAGGGGGCGTCATCTAGAGATTCGGCAGCTTTGAAACCGAAGCACTCGGGATCAATAAGCAGTCTCCGCCCACGCAACGAGCCGTTCTGGCAAAGTGCCATTGTTTCCCAACAGAGAGACGACTCTCCCACCCCCAGCGACCTCTTGTGGGCCCCTCCCCTGCCCAGGGCGGCTGCGGGAGAGCACGAGTCGAGCGACGAGCGGTGGGGCTTTGTTGGAATCTCCGCCGCGGGGGAGAGGCTCCTCGGCCTCCATCCCACCATCTTCGTTCTCTGCAGATGTTTTAAACTGAAAATACATGTTGTATATGATGGATACGTTTGAGCTGTTTATGGTGCCTTCTTGAAGACTTCAAATGAATAGTTGTTACCATAAGTAATTGAACACAAACATTTCTTTGCATGCAACCTTAAATTTTGCTTTTACAACTATACGTAATTAGTTTCAAGGTAGCTATATTAGTACAATATTTGTTCCTGCAGCGCTTAAATAGGTACCAGAAAAAAGGTAATCGTTGTATTAGTAGCTACTGGTACTAGAAATTCAGTCATGTTGCTAGCGTTCTCAGAACCAGAACCAGAACCAGAAAAGTGCAAAAACATTGTGAACGCTCAACAGTTGAGACGAGACTAAATGAACCATTGTCATGAAATGTCAATGAATATTTTAGGTACAAATCATAGAAGTCTAGTGTTATTGCATAAGCATGCGTAATAACATTTAAACAAAAGTAGATGTTTTGAAGATTTCAACACGTTCTGGCGACTTGTTGAGCGCGAAGAGCTGATCGTTAGTGTGTCTCGACGTTTCCAAGGCGCGCTTACAGTGCAGTGGTTACAGTAGTTAGTAGCTTGCCTGGTGCAGTCGGGTTGGCTCAGAGCGTTGGAGGTACGAGCCAACGGATGCAGCGCGGGGCGCCCCGCCGCCCGCTACGGAAAACAGTTGCATCCAAGATCTCGGGTCGGTCGGAAGGAAAGCGCGTTCAGCGCTCTGCCCGTACATCGCTTAGGCTCAGGTCAAGCGGGTTCAAGCTGATTGCACTGAAGAGGGGCCAAGAAAGGTTTCCGTGGTATCGTGCAAAGTGGACGGAAAATATTTCGAGTGTAGGCTTAAATGCTTCTTTTTAATGAACTGAAATGGAATAAATTTTCCCTGGTCATTGATTTTTTTCCTATTTAAGAACATAAGTAATTGATAAAATAAGTTTGGAAAATTAAAAAACGTTGAAAACCGGTAGATTTTGTATATTGTAAATGTTGAAGAGCAGTTGCATTGTCGCGTGGCAGAGAGGCTGGCAGAGCGTTCTGCCTCGCACCCTTCGCCGCCACGGACCGAGCGCCGCAGGGTGGGGGGTGGGGGTGGGGGCAGAAAGGGCGCCAGGGACGTCGAGAGGGGTAACTTCACTGGAGCGCGAAACACGGTGTGTTCAAAGCGAGCGCCATGCCGCCGCTGCTTCCACCGGTGCCCACCAGAAAATAAACCGGCGAGCGAGCCACCGCGCGGGGTGCGCTGGCGGGAAATGAACTCTTTGTGCCGCTTCTGAGCCGGCCGGCCCTGCGCCGCCAAGTATTTCTGGCGGGCGCGAGAAGACGACACCGCAACGCGCCCATTGAAAGAGGCAGGCGCAGCTTGCAAATGCTTTTCTCTGCTCGTTTCCACTTCGTGACGCTATTAGATGGGAGCTGAACACACAACTGCAGATGGAAGTACAACGCTTAGTAGTGCTTCTCAAAGGTATAGCTCTTACAGATCCGTATGTCAAAGATCAACATTCTCATAACATCCTCAAGACATTCCTAGATTCCTAAAATAGATGTGGGTGTCAGGTGATCAAGCGGTGTGTATTTTGTCTTATATTCTGTAATGTTTTGGGAAAATGGGATTCATGCAAATTTTATATTATAAATATCTGTCCAAAAAAGTAATGTAGAGAAGTGGTTTAAATGTTTTCAAAACGAAAGGAAAATTACCGGTGAATAATTTGAAAATTCCCTCTGGTGAAATAGATGGGAGGATCCTGGATCAGGCAAGTAAGCAATTCAGTTACTGAGGAATTAAAAGCGAAACGGTCATACAAGTTCCTAGGAGAGTATACACCAAACTCTCAGGGAGCTGTGCGGACTCCTCTTCGAAAATCAGTTCTTTAGAATGTCAGGTCATTTTAGTGTTCTATGTTTAACCCATCGTCACATGTTCGGAAAGTGAAAAGTCGTTAGTGAAATTCATTACTTTTTAAAAATAACTGTATTTTTGTGGAAAATTATATTGCTTTTGCTGTAGAGTAAATATGGGTCAGTTCATCTGTGTTTGCTGCGAAGCAACTGCTGTCACTTGCTCTTCCTCATTTCCATTTGAATACCTTCTGAGACGTCATCCGCCTCACGTTAGAAAGAGAAGAAATGAAACTCCGCCCCTGCCCGTCTCCGTGTCTCCTCAATTCCGCTCTCGCTTTCCGCTCTTCACACCGCAGCGTTTGCAAGGCGGACAGTTTTTGGCATGTGCTCGTCCCCGACTTATGAGGCGTCGACCTGCGCCGCCTTTATGAGCGGGCGCGGCTTACCGCCGTGAGCCCCGCGGTAGGGGCGTTTATTGAGAGCGGAGCGGGCGCTGGGGCTGACGATCCGCTCAGGCGCAGCTCGCGCTCGCGCTCGCCTCCACGCCCCCTGCTCTCCCCGCCTCCTCCTCTAGGAATTTGCTCTGTTGCACGTGACTGCCATCGTTCTGCTACCCTTTCACATCCTCATCCCTCCCGTCATCACTCCTTCCAATGCTCTTTCCACATCCTTTTTGGTCTCTCTTCATCAGTGTCTGTTGGCGATCCATCTCCGTTTTCTGCCTCTTCCACTGCGCCTCTTCCACTTCCTCTATTCTCATTGCTCGTGTTCTTTATCTTCCTTTTTTCTTTATGTTTGTTCTTCCTTTCATTCCTTCTCCCGTTACTACTAATCCTTTATCCATTTGCTTCTTCGTTTTGCTTAATTTCATTCCTTTTCTTCCCCATCTGTTCTTCCTCGTCCTCGTGCGTTCATTGCCCTTCTATTCCTCTCAGGCCGTCCCCACTTGGGCTGTCGGCCGAGTGGCTGCGCGGGCGCGGCCCCTCCGTCCCCTCCCCGAAGCCTAATCAGTTGCAGTAGCGTGACGGTTGTTCATTTGAAATCTGCACATGCTCATGGCCCTTTACATGAGGCACAGCCTTCCAGATATTTGCGTGCATGTGCGGTGGGGCACTGTAAACTACGAGTCGAATAAATAATGTTTAATATCTCTATACAGTGGAAAATTAATTAAAAATAGTCGGCAATGTTTGACAGTGATCGACTACGCGTTTGAATAGGTGCATTCGAAACAAAAGTACTGAAACAATGTTAGTTGTTCCGTCCTTAGTTGCCTCCCAAGCTAATTCAGGAAAGCATGACTTGGATAATAAGTGATTTTCGTCTCCACCACAGCAATCCGGTCGGACGATGCCACTGTATTGAATAAGAATTTGAAGACGGCAGCCGTTGGTCGTTTTCAGAGCTGCCAGGCGGAGCAAGCAGTACTTTTAAGAATGACAACTGATTTTTCGTTCTCTGTCATGGTCTCTATTCCTAACCCTACTGGGTGATGGGTTGATCTTTCATTCCCCAGGACCTAGAAAGACTGGATGTCAGATCAAAGGTGGAATTGTGCCATAGCGCCATTGACAAATGGCGACGCAATCTTGAAATGTGTCACTTTAAGAAATAGAGCGGTGTTTTCTCAAGGAGAGTGAAATTCGTTCAATACTCTCTTGCCTCTCTCTTTAGTGTCGGTAATCGATACTTCTGGGTTTATAAGTAATATGGAAAGTAGGATTCGGATGTGCCTAGTCTTTTGTACTTACGCTAATTGATATAAACAGTACACGATTTTAATAGAACTGGAAATGCGATGTATGTGCTGCACTAACTCTGAAAACGCAGGTGGCGAAAACGTCTCATCAGTGATAGTAATTGGAAAATTTGAAAAGTTCTTGTGAAATAATATAAGTGGATATGTGAATTGGAAATGCGTTTTTTGATCGTATTTTATTGCTGAATATTGTATTGTTCCCGGAAACAATCAGTAGAAAATGTCGGTAACTATGAGTAAATACAAACTAGAATCCCAGTAGTAGTATAGGTGTTTGGCGTATAGAATACGACTTGAATGTCTCGTACGTTGTTCAGAAAATAGGTGCGGTCCTGGTCCGCGCAATGTTTGATGTTTGAATACAGCTTGTAGATATGGCGAGTTAATAATTATTCGGAAATGACGAGTGCTGCGTCGTATCCTGGTCTGCGTTTGAGCTTCGTGATGTGCGCCCCTGCACGCGACGCCGGGCCGGGCCGCGCCGCGCCAATTCGATCGGGCGGGCGGGCGGGCAGGAGGGCGCCGCGGGGCGAGAGCAGGCTCGAGCGGAGCGACCGAGGGCGTTTTCGGCAACGGCCGCGTTTACGGCGGTGGCGTGGGCTGGCTGAGCGCGTCGGAGGCTCCAAATGGAATCCTGAGGATTGGGGAGGGCTTCGCTTCGCTGCCGTCGCCGCCCACCCCGCGCCACTTCCCCCGCGCCCCGGCAAACGCTCTTCCAAGATCACGACGAGCAACCTCACTCATTACCTCACTCTCGTTACCTAAGGTGAATGAAAGAATATCGTTACTCTATACGTCATATGAGGAACGACGGGGATGCAAGTGTGTGTTGCGCCTTCTTTTGTGAGATTCAGGTGCAGACATCGCTACCCATGGAATATTGTCACTCATGAATAAGAATTTTCAAAGACGGGTGGCTTGATTGTGTTCTGAGAATTTTTACCTGATATGAAAAAGTTTATTACGTAATTGTTTTAGTCTTTCTTGCGGAGTGTTGGAATTCTTCATTGCTTGTGCCTATTACCAGACGTATATAACTGCTTTTTAAAATTATATCTCGTCTTGTAAGGTGTTCTTTAATATAAACAGACCTGTGTGTAATCTAGGTACTAATAAATGAAAATGCTTTACTTATAACTTTGGCGTCTAGTTAATGGGCTAGTAACCTGGGTTTTCTGCATTTATTTTTGTATCCATTGAAGGATTCATTTCATGATTTTCAACCGTCAGGGGGTTCGAGAAAACATTTCAAATGCCTTTTGAAATATATTCTCATGCTTCGTTATGTTCATTGCTAAATCAGCATATCTTGGTAATAAAGCAGTATTTTGGAGTTGAAAACAATGTTTTGTTCGTTTTGAAAGCACTGGTGTAAGAAAGCTTCGAGGGGGAGTGAATGCTGATAAAGCGCAGATCTCATTGTGTAATCGCCTTTCAACGTCGAAAACATGTGGAGCTTCGTGTGTGTGAGCTCGTGGCGAAGGTCGTCATGCCTTCGTATGAGTCCGGGCAACAGCGCTATTGGATGTTCGGATGGGCTGCAGAGCGCAGATTTCGCTGCCAAGCACGGTGGCCACGTGCCAGAGCTGCGTGCATCTTCATATCGACCTCTTGGAGATGGTGCTGTCCTTGCCAGCACTGCAGTGGCGAATAGACGCTGTGCATTTTGTCGGGACTGCAGGAAACTCGTTATTGAGAGAACGCGTGATTTGCAAAGGAAGACATCGATGCAAAACACGTCTTCGGGCCTGCAGACACGGTCGCACAAGTTCTTAGTTGGTTGAGGGACCATCTTTGGATGGTCTTAGAGATTATTTCGTACATGTTAAAGGAACAAAAGATCCCAGTAATTTAAAAAATTGGGCAATTCAAAACTAATATTTAATATAATAAGCATACATTTAAGAATGTTCATTGTATTTCGAGGTTTTAATAAACAATAAAAGTAAATAGACCTGTAGTCGAATTTAATCGTTCTTGCATTACTCTGGGAGGAAAGATTCTTAAGTGTTGTCTCGTATGTTTAGAGAAAAGTATGCCGAACACTGGCCGACCTGGATGGCCGAGGTGGCTAAGAGCGAGTACCGACTCAGCGCTTCGGTCCGAAGGGTCGCGGGTTCGAGTCCCGCCTTGGGCATGGCTGTTTGCCCTTGACTTTGTGTGTGTGTTGTCGCGGAGGGCCTCGCGTTCTGCTGACCCCAGATCAGAGGAGCCCGCAAGTGTCTGTCTAGTGTATGGTCGAATATGCGTCCCTTCGGAACGTAAAGGGCAACCGGCTGTCGGCTGGAAAAAATTCCGAACACTGTGAGAAAAAGACTGAGGAACCTCATCTGCAATTTAATTGAGGAGCACATATTCACCAGTTTGCTTGAAGATTCGCGGACTATTCCCGTGTTTTCCATTACATTTTCGCTCTTGTAATTCTGCTCCTTTTTCCTTAATTCTCTCTCCTCAGTTTCTCAACCATCTCTCCTCTCAATTCCTTTTTTCAGTTTTCTGCTCAATCGCTCCCTCTCTCTCTCTCTCTCTGCAATCTTTCACATAATTTAATTTCTCTCTCATCTACCTCATCCTCTGAATCTCTTTCTCTTTGAATTGTTCTCTCTCAATTGTTCTCTCCCTCTCTTAGGTCTTGTCCCTCTCAACTCCTCTCCCTGTGAATTCATACTCCTCTGTATCCCTGTCTCCCAATCCATCACTTCCCCCGAATTCGTTTTTCCTCTTCAATTACTTCCTGTCTCTCCCACTCATCTTGCATATTCTCCCCTTTTCTGTCAGTTTCCTCAATCTCCTCTTTCAGATCGTAATGTCCCTCCCCGTCCGCCTGTGTTCCCTCCCTGTCCCTTAGCGACCTCGTCGCATGAGCGCGGCTCTGCCTCCGTGGCTATTATTTGAAGGAATGTTTGCTCCTTACAAACAATGCGGTGTGTATCTAAGGTGGTAATTTAGAAATAAGAAAGGTTATTTTACAAGAGGTTCTAGTAGAACTGTATTCACGCAGGAGAGAGAGAGAGATTACGTCTTTTCATTTTTAATTTCAGTTTTTGTCATTCATGTGTGTAAACTATTAAAAAAGTCTCGAACACAAGTTCACGGCAATAGACATGCAAATGCAAAGGTGTGATTAAAGTATAAGTTTAATCTTAAAAAAACCAGGATTAATGGACTTTTTTTGTAATAACGTTTTTCCCCAAACTCAGGAATGATGTTATATTGCGACTGGTTGAGAGGTTATATATTATTAATGCAGTCAAATTAGAGATACACTTCATGACATTTACGTCGAGAATATGTACTGTACGGAGAAAACACTGTTTACAACTTAGCTTAGGTGCGTGGCCAGTAAAAGTGTGTCGTGAACTCGAGTTCCGTAGTCTTTTGGGCGGGGCCCGGGCCGCACCAATTCGCCTCCTAATGAGCTCTCCGCCCAAGGCATTCAGGGGCGATCGGAGCGGGAGTCACTTTCGCCAAGTGCACCGAAGATACTCAACAATATTTCGTTGAGTGCCCAAATGTGGAAATTTTGAGACTCATTGCAGAAATCGTCGTAAGCAGGCCGGGCGTCATATGTTGCAATAATAGTAGCGTGAAGTATCTGTGATTTTCGTCGATCATTACAGAAGTAGTGTGGATGTTGAACGAGCGGCCGCACTCTATCCAAAGACAGGAAATAATTTATGTTGAAAAAAACAACATTCAGTTAAATATTGGTCTGTTTATTTTCATTCGTTGTAATTGTTTGATTTTAGGTAATCTACCACTGTGTTCATACGATACGAACGAGGATATTTTTTAGTCTGTCGTGCGTTCTTGCCTCTTTTGAAACATCCCTTCCTTTCTCCTTTTCTGTCGTATTGTTTTTCCCAGGGATCATCTTTTTTGGATAAGTTTTGGCTCTCTGGATATGTTTTGGAGAGTCTTTAGTTTTTTTATCCATTTCTTATTTCGTGATTACTGCATTTCTAAACCTTTTTTATCAGCATATTCTATAAATCTTCCTTGTTGTTGGTTCTCCTGTAGATTTATTAGCTTCCCTACGTGATGTTTTCGCTTGCTTCCCGCCTTCAGATGTACGGCCTCTTTCGGTGGTTGGAAGTGGCAAAATTTTCACCTCCCGCGCTTTCCAGCGCGCTCCCCGCGAGGTCCCCAGAGCCCCGAGCGATGCCGTGATAGACGCGGCGGTCCTCAGCTTCCGGGCGGCGCCGGGCGCCCCATCCAAAATTCATGTGCGGGCCGCGCGTGGGCGAGGGCGATCCCCTGGGGGCGAAGACGAAGGCGGCGGCCGGCCGCTGACTCACCTTCGCACATCGATTTCCCATCAAGCCCGCCCACTCGCTCGCCCACTCGCCCGCCCACCGCCCGGGATTCCTTCGCGACCTACACCATCTCCGTTACAAAATCTTTCCACTAGCAGACCTCTTCACCACGCTGACTGCCAATTCACCCTTCCACCTACGCAACGCATCCTGCTGTCAACTCTCTCCTCAGGAGCTCCAGTCTCCAACCATTTTCACAACCCCTTCCAATCTGGAAATTGTGCCTGCTAACTTTCGTGCAAGACTGTCCGCTCGCAAATCCCGAAACCCTCCTGGTGGCGAGTCCAGGCCGACCTGCCCACTCTCCACTACCCCGACAGACTCGCTAACGTATGCCTCCTCCCGCCATCGAAGCTCGCTTTTCTCATCTATTTTTTCCTTATCGCCCAGACTTTCTTTGCTAAATCTCCCCTACGTGACTATTCCAATCTGGCCATCCCTCCCCAATGCAAATACTGCCATTTGTCTCGGCTATTGACCTACGATCGGTTGTCAATATCTTCACTTCCTTCTCTCAGGTTCCTCTTCCAAACCGGACGTCTTTGCTAGGTCTCTGAGCTGTGATGACGCTGTCATGACCACCAATTGCACTTCCACTGCCACCTGCCACCCTCTCCTGCCCGACCCCCTCCCGGCCGCGCCGCCTCCCACGCCATTAATATTATGCGGCGAGCGACCCTCCGGCGGCCGGAAGGCGGTGGAATTTGCGGAGGCGTTTTTACGGCGGCCCTTCGGAAAGCGCTTAATACGCGCTGGCTGGCGATTGCGTGGGGAGCGCCCGAGGGCTTAGCAGGGCCTCGCCAGCGCCGGCCCGCGCCGCCGCCCTCTCCGCACCGAGAGGCTCGAACACGCCAAGACGCACCTTCCACGTGCGGCTTTACTCAGCCTGGGCTCGGTGCAGGTGATGAAAGCAGCTCTTCGCTGCTTTCATCGAGATAGGCGATGCGGACGTCATCACACCTGCTGCCTGTTTGGCTGGCTTTGTTTAGGAACCTTTCACGGGCCTCTTGGCAGATCAACTTCGATCATTTGGACGCCTCGACGGTGTTTGTGAACGGGAAGCATCAGAGGTCTTTGCTGGCTGCCGCCCGCGCTCGAAAAATTGGAGAGGTGATGAAGGTTCGAAAAGAGATGAGTGCAGGTGTCACTGCTTGTACCTGAAATTCCGCAATGACGATGAGCGCATTAGCGTTTCTAGTGTAGTATGCAAAATGATTCGTTTCTACTGAAAGTTCAAGTTGCGACGATGATGGGTTTTGGAGTGTCGGTAAATCGCTGCATTTTCACTTCGTGCGTGAAAATGATTATTCCAGTCCTAGGCATCCTTAAGTTCCAACAATGAGCTGCTCTTCTATCTGCATTTAACTCCTTCACTATTCTTAAGTATATCGGGGGGAGAGGGGGTCATTTCCTTGTCACACAAGAAATATTTCAAGTTTATATCACATTTCTTTAAAAAAAGAAAACCACATGAGTCTCATTTGCCGCGCTATTTAAAAAGTATAACAAATTTTAATGAAGAAAGTTTAATTTGAATTAAAAGAATTTCAGTCTGCCCACGAACTGTGTGCCTATAAAGGAGAATTCTTAAAACTCATATATTTGAAACACTTTTTTAAAGTGAGATCAGAAAACTCACAAGAGCAATTCTTATTAAGTAACTGCAAGTATTGTAACATCTTCCTAAATGAATTTAAAACTCCCAAAATACTGGTGCTTTAATTCTTCCTGATAATACTTTATTTTAGTGAGTTTTTCTCTCCTGTAAAATCTGCTGCGTGGTTTTTAAAGAGAAGTTGCAATATGTAAACTTTTGTGTATGATTCTGGACAAGTTGAATGTATTTCTACTGATCGCTCGTGCTTGACCTTTGAGACGTTTCAAATCCGTTGTCCTTGGAAATCACACCCCTTGTAGGCGTGGCGCTTGTGCGTTCCTTTAATCGTGGTTGGAGGCTGACGATATTTCACAACCGCTGCTGTCGTCGAATGTTCATCTGCGGGTAATGCGAATGACAGGTGCTGACTTTCGCAGTATGGAACAATGAAAATTGTTTGTGGTAAATATTCATGATTTATTAGAACGAAGGTTTTGCTTCACCGCCACGAGAATAATTTAAATATGTGAGAACAGAACGGAAAAGCGCAACGTATCTGAGAAAGTTTGTGCACAATACTGTACTAGTGCTACTGAATTTACTGTGTGCATGTGCATATTATCAAAGTCGTAATGTGTCTAATAAAACTGTACCAATAATATGTGGAATTGACTGTCCATATAAATTTGTTCGCAGCAACGAAAAGTAATCTCGATTCCCTAAAGCCACCAATTTCGAAGTATTGCGGTACTGTTCTCAATGATGGAATATATTCATAGTCGAACGTATCGCCAACAGCTTATCTAACCTTATTTGCTTTTGGGTTTGGTCTTTGCGAAGGTCGCAGTCAATATATTCGCCCCCTTCGTGTCACGAGCTCATCAACGCTCTATCAGCTTCTATTCAGGTCTCCACGAGGGGAAACTCAACGGGAACCTGAAACATTGATGACGACGTCGAGTTGCGACCAACCACTCATCTCTGCAAGGGATACGAGCTCAACCAATTGGAATTCGGCATCCTCAAGAACATATAGATCCGTTGAGAAAAAACTTTCAGATTTTTATCCTGGATCGGACCCTTTTGAACACCAATTGACTGGACTACTCTACGCTCGCGAATAATCAGCTCAGAAGAAGGGTAAGAGTGTGTGTGTGTGGGGGGGGGGGGCTCTTTCTATGAAAAGCTCTGCTGGTGCGAGAGGTCAGGGGGCGGAGGAGCAGCAGAGCTCTGCCAGTGCATGAGGGGCCGTGGCGGGGACGAACGGACGCATGAGGAGCGAACGCCCACGTCGTCAAGGATGGCGGGGAGGAGGAAAGGAAGGCTCGGCCACAGCATGAGCGCGGCGCAAACTTAGATACCCTTTACCGCGTTTCGGCGGACTTTGCCCAACAGGATCATTTCAGTTGCCAACATTGTATTATAAGTTTGTTTTTGGAGGACGATTAAGCTAGGAAGATAACACAAATAGGAAGTACAAAATACAGTAAAACGTGTAGTTATCAATTAAGCCTCTTATTTGGTGCTATTTCATCATGGTCCATTTCCTCGTGCCTGTATTGAGAAAAAAGATAATGTGCATAGCCCGATGTCAGTTAAAACCTACTAATGTTGGAATGAATAATTATTCTGTAAATTAACTTCCGGTAACACTCCGTATACTATTTTAAAGAATATTAAATCGTGCAAGTTCCGAATTAAAGTTTGTACGTTTTCATGATAACATAAGTAATCATGTGTTATCATAGATTATTAAAGTAAACTCGTATTTTTTGTATTCCATGTGCACCGTGCGTACATAATTTGATGTAGTTAAGGTTTAAGGAGATTTCGATTCAATTGCTGCTCTCACGCATTAACTCCATGCCTTAATTGTGAGAGGTTATGAGGTTGCTTTCGCAAACGATTCAATTATGATTTGAAGCAAAGATACGTTTCAAAATCCTCCTCCCACACGCTCGAGCACGTGCGAAAGACAACGATGCAATGGAGCAATGAAGTTGCTGAGAATCACAAAGTGCGAACTAAGCGTTACATTCATTACCTGTTGTGTGCATTGCAAACCCTCCATCAACTGTAAATGCAATGCAATATCCTTTTTGATAGTGCAATTCCAAATTCCTGTTCGCGGGTTTTAATTTAGCGAATTGGATTGTACAATTTTTCCGACGAGAAATCCGTGATTGTATAACGGGAGCGCCCATTAGTAAATTAAAACATGTAGTGGTCTTACCCATATCTCAGCCTGCGATGTATTACATGGGCTGGTTTGCAATTACAAATATAAGCCTAGTGGAAAATAATTTTGGGTTATGTGTGAATCCTTTCAGCCGAAGAGAAATTCAAGAAAAAAAAAATTTCGCGGACCCAATCAAAAAGACAAAGAGTACGCATTATAAAGGCCGTGGTAATTTGCATGTAAAATTTCTATTATTTCACGGTTGCTGTAAACCTACTTTGATAAAGTTTCCGTGCGTTTGCGGTATTATTTCGTTTACTTAAGGGGTGCAGTTGAACGGCTAAGTAGAACAAGGGACTATCCCACACTTTTTATGAAATTGAGCTATTAGCACTGAGCAAAATTTCAAATTTCATTCTTTTAGTGTAATGTTATTTAAATACAATATGAACTTATATTGAAGTGTACTGTGTTTAAAAGTTTGAAAATATATTGAGATGGAAGTTCAGGTCAAACCCTCATTATCTCAGAACTATGTCTGTGTGGGATAGTCCATTGTTCTACTGAGACTTTCAATTGTATTAATAGTGTGAATATAATATCAGTTGAAAGTAATAGATTCTCAGTATGCAACACTTTTTGGAGGCGATAATGTCTGTTGAGATTCCACCAGAAAATAAGCGTTATTCGAGAGAACGTGTTGCGGTCCGTGCGTTGTGTGCGAGATGCAGTGGCACGGCGCGTGGGGCGTTCCCGCGCGCGCCACCTGTTCCTCCGCGCACATGGTGCGTGCGTGGCGCGTGCGTCGCCGCCCCCTCCCCCGCCCCCGCCCGCCACTTGCGCTGCGGCGCGCTGGCGCGGCCCCGCCCCCTCGTTAGCCCTCCCCTCCCGGCGCGGGAGGGGGTTCACGCGCTGTGCAAGGGGCCTCCGGTTCCTTTTGAATCAAAATTATGTTCTCGTTTGCATTAGCTTGCGGCGCGCGCGCTTCTGTGAGCGAGTGTGATTTGTGCTGTGGGGCTCTCCTTGCGTTGGTTCGCGTATGTGTGTAAATGGAGCCATAGACAAAATACATGGTTTTTTTAACTGACATTAGAAATATCGATAGTTGGGGCGGATAATATCGTATCGATACTTTGGTTGGTATTGTGTGTTTGCAGCGAATATTATTGAGAGTAAAATATCCGCACCCTTACCCTTTTGAATCGGCGAATTGATCCTTGGTTCGTTCGCTGCGTCTTGCTTTCCTTCATTAAGTTACACATTTGAATAACGAGGGCTACTTTACGGTTTGCCGACTCGCTGCTGAACTCATACTTCATACACCACATTTTTTGATGAGAGATAAAATGCCCTCCTTTTGTGTCGGTTTCTTTTTCTCGTTTGGGAGACATGTGCTATATAAGGTGTTCAAGAATGGTATCAGTTAATTTTATGTGATTTGCCAAATGTTGCCGTGTATAATAAATGCAGACCACGGGGTGCGGAGCGAAAAGTCCCTCATGTGACATGAAAAATTTCATAATTGTGATTGTGACGTGGAAGGCAATAACTTCTTGTTATGTGTTGCATAACACGACGTAGATCGTCATTCTCTATTTCTCAGTTGCTTGAGAGTGAAGTAAGACCATAAATTGAGCTAAAAAGGGGACCAATCACTCAATATATGAAAGTGAGGATCAGTATGTTCAGAAGCTTCGTAGATATACAACCGTCTCGTTAAATGAAACACTTCTTTCAGGTTCTCTTCTTCTGTTTCTCTATTTTTTAAACATCCTCTGTATATTCCCCCTCGATTCCTTAACAGATATTCGATGTTCATGTGTCTATGGAAAGAGTTCAGAATGCGTTCGAAAGCATTTTAGAATTACTATTTGAATGGCTAGCAGTGGAGAGCCCAGTTTCCTCGACTCGCCTGCGGTTGCTGGCTTTACGTGATTCGTCGAACACGGCGGTAGTGCGGGTTGCATATGTATGGAAGTGCTTCCGCGGAAGGCTGAAAGGCATGCTTGTTTGAATATTGACTAATGAAATGGACATTACACGCATATATTGCCATGGTTTCAGCTTATTATACGTAAATTGTCTATATATTTAAATGAAATTATTGTTGAATTAAAGGAGAGCAGGCGTGGCATAAGGAAACTTTTCTTGGTCGTATCTTGGGACATGCGTAGTTTCTCGTAGTGAAGGCTACAGAGGGAGCCACTAGAATAGAATGGCGGTGCAAAGGTATTTGTATGTTGCTCCTGCCCGCTCATAAACAATGCACGTCGCCGGCCGAGGCGGGGAGGCGGGCGAAGTTGAAGCGGCGTTGAGCGCGTGTGCGGCCGGCGCGGCGGCGCCAACTTGCTCTTGAGGTCAGCCATAATGAAGTATCGACCGCGCGCGAGGGGCGAGCCGTGTTTACCCGCCGCGAGTCGATACTCGCGCTCTCGCTCCCTCGCACCTCACCTGTTTATTACGCCGGCTGATCAACAGATGGGCTCGCTTTCCTATTTTACGTTGTGGACACGGGGAGATGCGGCGTATTAAAAATGTGCTAATATCGCTCTGGGTAAACTTTACGATGGGCGGTCAAGTGTTGGTGTGTACGAGTAGAGTGGTTTATATATGCGTACTTTTTTTACTCGTATGTTTATTTCACGTAGTGACGATGTGTTGTGAGATTTGAAATAAAGATGATGCTGCTGAGCGAACAAACAGGTTTCTTTATATCCGCAGTGTTCATAATATGATTGTATTATACCGTGTTTTATGAAAGGGGAGAAGTGACGGGCCTGTGTACTGCAGTTAATGTTCTCAAATAACTGTAGTTATTTGGTGTCAGAATATAGCGTACTATTCATTCTAAAATAGAAATAGTGCTCATCGGAATCATGACAATCGCAACGCCACTTTAACTAGTGTATAGAAATGTCTCTATCAATACCTTCCACCTCCCACTGGGATGAATGAGATGAATACAAGGCGGTGGTGATAAAGCGATGAGTGATAGATCAATTGTGAAATGACATGTTCAAGGTGGTGGGGAGAAGCTGCGGACATCTCCGCTTGGTTCGCCCCCAATCGCTCTTGGATCGACCGGGAAATGTTTGGGCGGCGGAAAGCGAGCTCCATCACTTGGCCTCCCTTTCTAAAATTTGTATTCAATTCGATGACAATTATTTCAGATGAAGCATCGTAAGATCTTTAAGGTCTTTTCAGACGATGTTAGACTACAGAAGATTTACTGTGAACTACGAGAAACTGAACATGGATCATTTGTTATTTATAGAGATCATGTAAAATACAATTTCGTTGCATTTGTAAGAAAAATGCTTGTTTTTGAACATTCTCAATATTGATGCTGTTATGTCACATTAAAAAGCTGCTATTCACTTCCGTTGTACTTGCACCAGTGATGTGATGCGAGTTCTCGACGATCATCCTTCTCATCATCCCTGTCACAATCCCAACTCAAAAAACCCACAAAGGTTGAACTAAAATTTTACTCTGAGGTTCCTGGATTGGCGATCGGTCGACCACGAGCAGCGCTTACTCGAGGTATGGTACATACTCTTTGACCACATAAGAAATTCTTTCTCGCCCACGATCCACGACGCGTCACGGGGCACTGGAGTTCGAATTGTGTGCAGTCGTGGGCCAAGAGCGTTTGTCACCCGCTAACCGATCCCACTCCTCGTCCTGGCGCGCAGCCGCTCGAAGCCGCTCGTTGTATCAAGGGCGTGTGGAGAAGTCAATTGGAAACACTAACGAGTCGCTGTTTCTTGTGGAGGTGGTGCGATGATGAATACAGTTTACTGCTCAGTGTTATTTTTGCCGTGTTTACAGTCAATTTCTTTTGTGTACTTAGCCTGTAGAAATGTGCAATGCCGAATATTTTGCCTTTTAAATACACTGTAAAATCTTATTTCATGCTAATGCAACTGATAAGTTACAGATAACTCGGGCAAATTACAATACTGTGGTTTGTTTATATCTGCTTTTAATTTTTCCCATGTACCGTTTCTCAATCATATTTGGTTTTAGTGGTCCTTATGTCTATTAAACCATGCAACGTTTCAAAGATGTTTAAAAAAATATTTTTTTAAATTTTCCTCCTGGATTTCTTTATTACACTTCGATTGAGGTACTTTCATCCACTACAGCTCTAGAAATCCATCATGTTTGGAGTTTTCATTTTATTTCAATCTCTGACGTTTAATTAAACCTTGCAAAATATTTTACCCACCAGACTTTTAAAGCTGACAAGTTTAATCAGATTACATTTCCTGTTCCCCTTCTTATTATTGCAGTTTATTTTTAATATCGTAAATTCATTTTGGTTTTTAGCAAATTTATAGAGCACACTTTTCAAGCTCCTGTCAATACGAATTAAATATGTCTGTATCATTCACTCCTCTTTCACACCCTTTTGTAGGTATTCTTTACGTTTTGTAGTAGGTAGTTGCAAATTCCTTGATAATAAGTAATTGCAAATTCTCTTCCTTCATCCGTGCGTCTCTAACTTTCCGTGTACCCAACGTTCTCTTTGTCCGTACTGCTCTAATATTAGTAATATAATAGCGTATTTCACTATCACGCTAATGTCGTTGGAAGCATAATGAAGGGCCAGATCCCATCTGCACGCTAGGGGCTGCAATAGAGCATGCAGTGGCGGTGGAGCGGTTCGTTTTGACATCTGACCTTCGGTCGATGAAGGTCGGGACTTTCTGTTCGAGCTTATCTAATACGGTTTCTTTGTGTAAGAAGCGGAAGGTGAGAACGTTGTATCTTCGTGTGTTTGTGGAATTTGAAAAGTTGAATTTTTTTTTCGAGCTGGCTAACATTGATTGTTTGCTAAGTATAACATACTGCTGTTTTCTCATTGGGTTCTCTCGCGAAATAGTCAATCTTTATTAAATTAGATTTATTGATTGATTTTTTTTCATGTTTCCGGACGCGTCAACGGCGTTTATTATTAATCCCGTAAGTGTAGTGCATGTTTTTATCGGGAGATGGCAGTGATCTTCCCCCGCTGGATGGCGTGATCCGGCGCCGACCTACCGGCGGCTAGTGGGGTTTCCCCCTCACCAGGACTCTCCCACCAGCGGGGCACCGCCCCAGCCGGGACAAGCTCTAAGCTCCCGACCGGTCTCCCGGAAAATGTGGTAGTATAGTGCTTGTTGGTGTAAGTGTATGTGTTTAAGGGATGAGAATATGACAAGGAAGAGGAAGGAAAGATCGCGCGCGGTCCGTGGCCCGTTTGTTAGGGGCTCTGGCATTCGCCTCGTGTTGATCGGAGAAACCACGGAAAACTATTTATTAAATTAGAAAAATGCAATAAAGGATAGAACAAAAATAATTTTGAAATGCTCTTAAAGTATGATTTGAATACACGAAATGTTTTCTTGAACATTTCAAGAACATAAAATAACGTAGTAAAATTGTCTATGGTTCAAAATTTTCAACATTTTGGTATCCTATTATGATTTTTTAAATGGAAAATTCGTAGATCATCAGTAATCTTTGCGGTATATTTCAGGGAAAGTCCAGAATTTTGGATGGCGTTGTGCTACTCTTCAAGTCCTGAATCGAATGATATTCATCAATGAGTAATATGCTAAACTGGATATCGCAATCGATAGATAGTCAGTGCGGCATGAGGTATCAAACATACGTCATCAGATAATACGAGTATGACCGTAAAATTTCAGTTTAAATTCAATTTTGTTTGTAATTCCTAGCCTTGGATCTGCGGTTGTGAAAGAACTAATAACTCTTGTAAGATTCTACTCTTCAAAGAAAAGTAGAATTTCATAAATTGGTATTTGTTAAAATTTAATATTTTCCAATGCAATCTGAAGTTGGTACTTAGATATTGCTTATATTACTGTGACATGACTTTGTTATCAAATGTGTTTTTTCGCAAAAGTTTTATTGCTAGTTATGAAGTGCTTTATTAGATATGTTTGTCGTTATTTATTTACCGCCTTCATGCTCTCTGAACCACTATATGTATCTAATCTCGTTGCAGTTACCCACGTCCAGCTATTGTATACAAAATAAGCTAGTGATTTTTTCGCAGAGAATTACAACGAACCGTCGTTAAACACTGTTGTAAACACCAAAATAGATATCATTGCTGCTGATTCTTACTCCTTGTTTCACACTCCCCCAGTCCTTCCATCTTACTCTCATCTCTTTCTACTGTCCTTATTTTCTCATCTCTCGACATTTAACCTCTTTACTGAACTCCTTCTCTCATCACTCCCCTCTTCCTTTTCAATTATTTCTCCTCTTTTCTCTCATCTGTTCATCTCATCAAAATTCTTCTCCGTCTCTTTCCTCCCCTCCCCCGTTCCTCCTCGAACTTTTCTTGCCGTCGGCGCTGATGCCAACGGTGGACCGGGGAGAGGTCTTTGGTCTGGTTGTTTGCGGGTGATAAATGAAGGCCATTTCTGTTTCTGCTGCGTTGCTGGAATGAGTGCTGAGAATCCTCTTTGTGGAGAATAGCGCTTTCTATTATCCCTTCAGTTAGTAATTTTTCGGCAGGAACAGCTCAATTGAGAAAGTTGAAGGATGTGGGAGAGTGTAAATGACAATCCCTATTTAACATGGGAGCTACCTTTCGTTTCGCCTTACTCCGGCGCGTGGGGACGAAATGCTGGACGCCGCGGGCGAAGGGCGCTCGGCAGAGGGAGGGCTGATGCTGGTGCTCCTCGTCCTCCCATTGGAAGCACTAATGCAAAAGGAATGAGGCCGCGCAGTAGAAACGTCAAAGGAAGGAGTGGGAAGGAACAGTTCAATTCACCTTAGGCTTACGGAAATAACGAGAATATTTTCTAGTCCTGCTGCAAATTTGGCAAGTGAAAGAAGCTTAAATGCTGATGATAACGTTTTTAATGACCAAAATTGTTTCGGAAAGAATTAATGACATTTTTATGGCCCCTAGTTTCGAAAAGAAATCTGTGTACTATTTATTAATTAATCACATTTCTAAATACATTCAATTCGCTTAAGTTGCGCTTCCCCCTCCTATGTTACTCGTGTTAGATTCTTAAATTTGGTGACCCACTATCTCAGAAACTACACGCGATATAGCTTTGCAATTTTTACAGTAGATTATCTGTACTATTGTTGTTGTACAGGCGTACATTGAAAAGAATTGCTTGGCAGGAAACTGAAATATATTTTTTTTTCTCGTACCTCCGTCTTTCAAAAAAAACTTTAACTTGAAATCAATCTGCTCCATTTCGTGAATTATTCTCTTTATTGTTGACATCTAGAAACTGTTTTCTTTTTATGGCTTTTTGGTCATTTTCGCAGCTGAGATCTCTGCTTTGGGGGGATTGCCTATATCAATTCTGGAGTTAAGATTTTCATTACTAAACTATTTTCCGCATTACACAAATTGTAACCATAATAGTCCTGAGTATTGAATATATTTTCTTTGTTCCCTATCTTTCAAAAAAAACTTTCGATTTTGTCATTTGAGTCGAACTTGTTGACATTTTTTTCACACTTCAGGCTATCCCACCGTTACCGCAAGAGAGAGAAAATAGCACTTAACTTTAAAAACACAGAAGAACAACACGACCTCCAAATTGCAGAGATAACAAGATAACAGAATATGGAACTGGGAGAACCACAGCCTCCGAGAATCAATAGTTTCAGAACTATTTCAGTTTATTTGAAACCATGGAACTTATGAAACGGTATCCTGCATATGCTGTTGCATATTCAAAATGCTATAAAACAACAAAAACAACAATGTTTCAATAAATAATCAAAATGTTCAGAAAAGTCTAGATATTATTTTAAGATTTGATTCCGATCTGACGACGGCATTGAACTGCCATGGTCATTGGCGCCCTGGGAAGGGAAGGGAAGTGAAGTGAAGTGAATATCGTGCGCGGTGTGTGGCCCAATGTGTGGGGTGCTACTCTGGCATATACCTGGAAGTGATCAGGGAAAGCACGGATGAACTGATCAGCGCAGTCGACCTACGAGATCACAGGAGTTAATCACATCAATCAAACGACCTTTGGAACCCTGCCGAAGTCGAATCCGCGACCTCCCAATCACCGGAAGACCCCCCCCCCCTCCCGCGCACCCGGCGACCTCTCGCGCTCTTCTAATGGGCCAGGCTCGCTTCCGAGCACCCATCCCTGCGACGCCACGCGGGGTTTCCTGGAACTACCAGCTGCCGGCTTTCGCTAGCGGGCCAGCGTCTCCGTGGCCGCGGCCCCTCCGGCAGGCGCGCACACCCGCATCTTGGCTTGTGAACACACAGTGCATTTACTCCGTAGCAATGTTAGCAATTGGAACATCACGTGGTAGCGATCGAGTCATACTACCACCTGCAACAGTGTCATCATCACCACCACCACCACCTCCACCACCTCCACCACCACCACCACCACCGCCATCCCGCTCCCGCTCCGCTGCCGCCCCGTCACTACCCTCCTCTATTCCCTCCACCGCTGCTTCTTTGTCCGCCCCGAATGTCGTTTGTTGCAACGTTGGCGGTGGTCAGCGACGACAAGGCCGGCGCTGATGATAACGGATGGGCCATTCGCGGGCGGTGGAAGCGAGCCAGCCGCGGCGCGGGGTGGCATCATCTGTCACTGTTTGCGCTGCCCCGAAATAATGTGCGCTGGAGAGAGATCGCGCAGCACGACGCGTGGTTTGTTTCTATTTCATCGCCTGGATGGCGCAGCAGGATTAAGATTGCTCTCCCGCGTATTGTCCTCGAGCGGATTCAATAATGGAACTGCTTCGCTGCATTTGAACTGCTCGAGAGATAAAATATTGTGTGGTTTTGTGTGAAGAGAAAGGAGTCATGTAATGCATTATGTCTATGTACGTGTATGTGAAGCTCTGTTGAAGACCATAACGTACTGCGTTGGGATATATTTTTTGTCTTCCATATTTGGATTTTTGGTCTATATATATATATATATATATATGTATAGACTTGTTCTAGTTTTATGCGTATTTTCCTTCTGCTCATCTAACTGTGTGCCGTACTTTTTTCAAGCTTTATATTAAAACTATTGACATAAAAAATATAGGAAATGTAAAGCAAATATTGTAATAAATTTTTCAATGATGGTGAACAACTTAAACTCTGTCTCCCACTAAAACTCCTTTCTTTCAATTCCATTCGGACAAGGGAACGGTACGTTGAACAGCCACATGACGCATGCCATAATTCCTTCACCATCCTGTTCCCTACTTCCATCCTTGCGGTAGTGGTGGGCTGATCCACCATGGCCCATCCCATCTTGTGGGACGACGCCAATGCAATGCAAGCGAGTCCAAGATTCGAATTGGGCCCAGCGGCGCAGGAACGAGCGTGGAGGGGCGTGGAAGGCAGCGGACGAGCGCGGGGGCGAAGGGAGGGAGGGGGTGCAGGTGGGCATTTGCATGCAATCGATGCGGGGCCGATGGACGGGTCACCCCCTCTCTCCGCCCCCTCACATTCTTCACGCCCAACTCGAAATTACTTCTTACCCGAGGATCTCGCCCGTTTCATGGAATCGTTGAGGCAAGTGGAACGATGTACCATTTCAGTTCTGTTATACGCACTGTGATACCTCTATATGTGTCTTGTAAATACTTTGTAGGAAGTAAGTGAGTATCGTAGATTTATAATAAGAAAGAGACGATTGTCATCGTGTCTTATTGTTGCTGTTTTCACCGTTTCTATCTACCTCTCAACGCAGCACATCTGCGATTTCGATGGAAACATGTTGCACCAAACTACTCAAATAACGATAAGACACTATAGATTCAATACATTACTTAAACAAACGTTTTGGTGAACTGAAATTCTGCCGGGAAACGTCTCAGTAGCAGTAAGACAAAAATAGTCAATAAACGTGTGGTTGAACATGTCTTTTGTTGTTCAGAAAAGAGGATTGAAATCGGACTTTTCCTTCTTATGCGGAGGCATACTGGTGATGATGACTGATCGGAAGTGTTTTTTTGTATCGGGTCATGTTTGTGCACTGTGGTTCATTTGTAATTCTGCCTTACAGCGCAAGGAAGTTCAAATGATCATTTCTGTCCGTTATTCTCTCAGGAGCCGCGTGCCTTTGTTTACCGATCGAGTTAAAGAGCAACGAATAAACACTCGCGGCACATGTGATACAAAATTTTGGTTTGACCTAATACTGTATCTCGCGCTGCCAATGCTAACTTCTCTTTAAATCTAAGTGAAGTTGATACTTCATTAACTTAATTCATTTATTTCACTCGGGGATTCATTAGAAGTGACGTGTGTTAACACAGGATTTGAAAGTGTATTAGAATAGGTTAGAATGTGTTGTAAGTCACTCTTCGTAACGGGAGGGTTCAGGCTCAGCTTTGGATTGCATTGGTTCGGCCATCGAATGTCAACAATAAGTGGTAAAATGCGCTGCGCTGTGGGTGGGGATCGCCGTACGCAATGTGCTAATGAACGCCGGAAGCGTTGTGTTGCCGCCGAAGGCCGATCGCCTGAGACGCCCCGTTTGTCTCCGCTCTGCTGCACGGCCGTCGAGAGCCTTGGCCGTTGGGCAAGGCGATGTGACGCGTGCTCTATTCCTGGCGCGAAGATCAGGTCATGTTGGGCCACCCGCACTCCAGTGGACAGGGCCGCTGGCTGGATGCACAACGCTCGCCTCGGTGTGTATCTAGTGGTCTTCAACTCAAACGCGACGTCACAGGGTGATCTGTTTAATTTCAAACATCGAAGTATCTCGAAAAATTTAGTAAGACTTGGTCAGCAAAAATCTCAAAATTGTGTAAAGTGTTTCGTGAGATGTGTCGTAAACTGTTTTCGTTATTTTATGCTTCATATTGTTTTGTCGATTTTTTTGTGCTGTCCCGAACGATCATGAGTACGATTCGAATACGAATGATATTGTTTGTAATATGATGGACTTCTGGAAACGGGACAATTGCCCTACACCGTACATCACATTTCAAAGAGTTCATTTGGCACTCTCGGTGAGCTCTCAGAATTAGCAACAGAATATAACAATAGGCGCCAGAGACTCGTAATTATCCGTTGCTTGCGTCGTTCTCTGGGTGAGCGAATGAAGAAGAGCTTCGGCGCGGCGTGCGTGGAGGCGGGGCGGGAAACGAGCGAACAAAAGCGGCCGCTGATTTGGAACGATTTGGGCGGTGGCGAATCTGTTGTTCCTCGCGCGCCCCATCGATCTCCATTTAGAACTGGCTTATAAGCGGCAGTAAAGCGTGGGACGAGAACAGGAGCAATCCGGCCTCACAAGAGAGTCATTGGCGTACTTGCTTACGAGAAAATTTCAAGCCAAATGGACGCTAGTTATTTTTAATAGAATCGACTTAGAAAATAATTGAAGTTATTAAATAATACTCACAATATAAATATCAGCTTTTATAACATTTAAATTTCCGTCCAAACAAATAACGCCTAAAATCCGTTTGTATAAATGTGACCTGTGAACTTGCGGCAGGACGAATTTTGAGCCCTATATTTTTTTACCACACACACCGACACATACACACAATTCACACAATTCACACCGAACTGTTTCTGAAAATCGTTATCTTCAACAAAATAACTTTTTTCGTTCCAGCCCATTTTCTTACGGTAATATCAAGGCCTTTTGCGCGCTTCCAAATGTCAGTTTGATGTGCAGTTTCCACGGCAGTGGGGCCCCGGCGTTACGTCTCGACTTCTGTCATTGATGACATCAGTTCCATTAGAGATCAGTAGCTCTCGTTCTCTCTCCCCACTCCTCGCCTCACCCACGTGTCTCCCTTCGTTACTCTCTTGTTTTCGGTTGATGGTCTCGTGGAGTTTTGCATCAAGTGTCTCGGCTTCCCCAGCGTTGGAAACATCGGATGGCTTGCGTGCCCTTGTCACGTTGCGTGAGCTTGGCATCTGTTTATCCAAGGGATATGTTTAATTGATATTTCGGAGATTCCAGATTACTTGGATTCCAGAAAATTGCTTACTTCTTCGTGTTCGTACAGGATATTCATATCAAGAAATGATTTTGTTGATGTTGTGCGATTTTCCTCGAAGTAAAATGCCATGTGCCGAAAGGAAAGTTGTGAAGTAAAGTGTTATTTATAAAAAAAACGTCAATGCAGAGAGCCAAGAAAAAACCGACTTGCTGAAATAATCCATTTTCAAGGAATAAATGCAAAATGGACATCAGAGGAATGTATTGTTTCTTTGTCGCAACCGGACGATTAGCATTTGTAAGGCGGGAAACGTTTCTGTGGTATTTACTGCTGCGAACGTAAAGTGGAGTGTTTGAGCTCATCCATTATTTGCTTGAAGCAGTCAGTGAATGCAGCGCATTCGTTCGCTGCCTCGCAAGAGCGACTAGGTCGAGGAGCGCTGCGCTCTGCGACTGTTACGCCTGACAGCGCCGCGCGGCTGCAAACAGCGGCTCAAATCTGCACAAGAGCCGCCAACGACGATCGAACGCCTCCGCCAGCGTGTTTGTTGACGGAACGGCCGCGCGCGGCGCTGTAGACCGACCGCCTCTCCCCATCGATTCCTGCTCCCACCGCCCACAGCCCTCCCTGTGCTCTCGCCCCTTCGTCCCCGACTCGCCGCGTTCGCCCTCTTTCCACGACCGCTTCCTCACTGTCCGTGACGCCCTCTACCCCACTTTCATCCCACCCCACCCCACCCCGCCCCGTGCTCGCCTGCCCTGTTCTTCTCCAGCACACCCCGGTTTTCTCTGCCTTTTCCGCCTGCCCTGAGCCCTCTCTCGGACAGAGCCGCGCGCACCCCTTTTTGTGTGTTTACCCAAGAACGCGTGGCGTCACGCACGTGGCGACGTGGCCCAAACTAGCCACGCCCCTTTCTACATACGGTAAACTGACCCCGGTTTAAAGCTTTACGTTTGCCGCGGTTTCGGGCGGAGCGCGGCGGATGCAGCCAAACGGTAATAACCAAACGGTATTACTCGGTCGATGTATTTGGAGGCTGGTCTGAATATGTTACTTTCGCCAAGTTTGCCGACGTCTCTCTTCAAACCAGGATGTTCAAAAATGTGTGTAAAATGCACGGGATATTCCAAAATAAATACATGTTGAATCATGTGTCAAAATATCGTAAAATACGGGACCTTTCATTTAAGGATTAATGGCTTGGTTGCAGCTTCAGGCACCAGAGCGCAGTAGAGGGAATCCGTTCATCCGCACTTGTTCTACGGCAACGGAGACGGATTCACGCAGTGTGCACCATTTTCTAGAAGGAAATTTACGTCCCCGTTTGCTTTATCGCGCTCTGCATTCCTTCGCTACAAATCTGTGAAATTTACGCGGCCCGCCTTGCGCCTGAGCCGTCGGTGCGCGGGCTGCGAGTCGTCTTCGCCCTAGATGGACGGTCTTCTTCGGAGGCTGCGCATTTCTCTTTTGAGCTCACATCTCCAGGCTCTTGAGCTGTGGACTTCAGTGCTCAAATACCGTGTGTGGTTTTGGTCGGTTGAATCCGTTTAGTGCATGGTATTTAACTCTTTTGTTACGTTGTTTTTACTCACCGAGCATTCTCTCATGAAGTGAAAGCTGCCGTTGTCGGATGAGTTGCAATTTTGCCGTGTGTTCGTGAGTGCTTTTGAGCGCTAACGATGGGAAATGCGAATGAAGCCTTATGACTTGCAGCGTTAGGACCACATAGATAGCAGACTATGCGATTGGAGTGCGATCTCATTGCGAGCAATGGAAATGCAAACGAACCCACCGTCGATCACTCTGTGCACGGACAATAGCGATTGACATTGGAGCTCTTCGCGAAAAATTCAAGAACGTCCATTTGTGTACTTTCCTGTTCGATGCACACATACGTTGACAGGACGTATGAGCGCAGTTTTCGTTGCATACATGTTCGGCTGAGAGAGAGCCTTTTCAATTACTTATCGTGAGCTGTCGGATGTTGATGGAAAAGTAATCAGTATTTCCGGTAAGCTTATTGGCACTTCCAAGTGGCGTGCATTTACCCGAACCACTTAAAATAAACCTCTTCTAATTACCGCTATTTGTTGGTTAGATAACTTAAAATATTTTCATTTTCAACCAAATAAATACAATTTTTTGGATCGAGTGAAAACGTATACCTAAGTGGAAAAAAAAAAGTTACTGTGATTCATCTTGAGTTACATTCTCCTCTCATTAACACTGTCTATTGGAATTTTGCTTTCCCCTTTATTGTGTTAAAGCCGTATATGTATCTGTTTTTTCTTCAGATTATTTTTATTGTAGTGAAGCGAAATATTCGAAAGAAAATGAAACTCTCAAAGATTCTGAAATTTTGTTATGGAAATATGTGTATGTCTGTATGTGTATGTCTGTATATGTATATTTGTTTTTGTTCTCTACTGTTCAAAAAACAAGGTCGCTTCACGCCGGAGATAGTGACCTTTCTTGAAGTTGGTTCACTTCATTTTATAATCCTATTGTCTGTTAGGGGGCAGGCGTAATGTAAGTGGTATCACTACGGCGACAAACATTTCTAGAATTCACCATCCATGATGCAAATTGGCAACAAGTGATAACGTGTTTACTTCTTTTCTAGATGGCATCCAAAGGATTTTTTGAGATGTAATATCAGGTCTGCTTTGGAATTTTCCTGTAATAGGATATCTCCTATTTTATTTGAGAGAATTATATTACAAATGAAATTATAGTTACAATTAATCGTAGTACCAACATTATTTTAATACTATGTAGTATAATTAACACCTTTGAAGCCTTACCCGCTCTACTACAGTTTACGAAAAACAAGTGTGCATCGCGGAGATAAAACGAATGTGCTAATATTCGATAATGATACAAAATTTGAATTCACGCGCTTCGATGCATAATTGTGCTTGCGTTTGCTGCCTACAGACGCGTGCGATTCAGTGACGACCAATGATTGTTGTTTTTGTCTGTGTTGCTGGAGGGGATTCGTGCCTTGAGTTTGTTAAAGAACGTAGTGATGGAAGTGGAATCGCGTGAAAAGAAGTTAAAAGATTATTCATAGAGGTGATTTGTTACTGTGGTGCAAAAACACCGACAATAGTCTTTATTCGTTGGCAAAGGACAAGAAGACTAGAAAGTTATGGACTAAAGTGGCAACAGGCGATGAAAGGCATCATCTGAACGACATTATCCGTAGCCATGATTAATGTAGACCCTACACTTGTTTGTGAAGAGAGCAGAAATACTGCAGTCTTTTTTATCTCATTTTATCTCAAGAAGATAAACAAACACCAGTTGTTGAAAACTAAAAAATACCCAAAATGTGATTACAAACTCAAGAAATTTAAAACTAATCCGACGCTTCCGCTTCAACAGAGATCTCTGGACAGAGATCTCTGTTCTCGGCCTTGCGTCGTTTGCGACCACGTAGCCGACGCCTTGTGTTTTGCATTCATTTCTAAAAAATACTCTGGAGCACGTTCGCCGGTACATTGCTTACTCTTCTCCGATCTCTTGCAATTGCAAGAGATATTATATCCTTTTTCATCCCTTTCTCTGGATTATTTTGGCAATAAAACTAAAGTAGGTGTGTAGCTTGTTTCAAAATACCTGTTGGAGTTCCAAGTAAATTGTCGACTACTCCGTTTTCCTACATTGCAAATACTCTTCTCAATTTACATTCATCTGTCAGTCAACAATTAGAAAACAAAATATGTACCTGCCTCCGAACGGAAAAAATAGTAGTATGTTCTGGTAATCGTCAGTTAAATTTGTATATAACACGGAAAAATTGTCGTAAAATTGATGTCTCGAATACATTCATTCTCGCATGATACGATGGGATCGCTAGATTCGGCATGTAGACTTCGTCTGGAAACTGTTCCTTCCATTCATGGAAACATTCACTTTCTTGTCTTGTAATGTAAATTACTATTTGGCTTCTCTCATTGAAAGTTCTAGACCTTCTTGGATATATTGTTCATAAGTGAAATATCCGCCGTGGTTCAACCGCGTTCGTGCGTTGGAACATGAATTTAACAGCTCGATTCGCTTTTAAACCTTTGAATTCTATTTGACTTTTACGTGGGACGGTACTGCTGTCAATTTGTTCTTGCGTTGCGGAAGCCTGGAGCATTCGTTTCGTAGCGAAGTCCGGCTCGCTCGCTCTCTGTATTGCGTCTCGTGCGCGCGGAGCGTGAATACGCGGTGACGGTTCCTAGTATTCTCAGCTCGGGAAGTGACGTCGAGCCAAGAGACCGTCTTAAAATTCGTGGATCGGAACAGCAAGCCACCGCTTCCAACACTGAAACGCGAGGTAAAGTAATCATTTGTGTTCGTGTGAGGTTTATGTTTGTAAATGCTATTTGATTTTTTATGACGAAAGTTCAAATGGAGCGTTGTGCCACAGTTTTCAAATATCGACATTTTAGAAGGAATAGAATTGTAATTTGTTTCAACAGTATAATACATTTTATAACAGCCATCTTCTATATTACATAGTAACGTATAGTATTATGTAGTCATATACATTATATAGTTATATTATATATTATACAAAGCATATTGTGCAGTCGTTTTCGTACAACGTATTGCTGGGATGAGATAACGTAAATTAAAGTACTGCATCTATCTTGGAGTTTTACATGGACTTAGTCGACTTTTTCATTCTTGCTTTAAAGTTTATGACCGGATGTAAGGAAAACAGAAAAAAGGCTCTGAAGCTTTTAGAACTCGAGTGATAAGTTGAAGGATTTGTTTCAAGAAAGGAGTAGGGCGTGACGAACAATTAATATTTTATGGTATTATTTCGATATACGTGTAGAATTAGGGCATTTTCTATTTCACGTACAAGGGAAGATTTTACTTGATCCTCTTGTGAAAACTTTTAATCTATTTACATGGATATGAACCTGGTTTGATGCGATGAACTAATTATGAAGACACGCGGTGGTATGCAGCGGACCTGAAATCCCTTTTCCCGCTGGGACTCTCATCCCTCTTGAGAGTTGTAATGCTCTGATTCCGGCTCTCGAGACTACTCCAACACTGACGTTCTTCCTGCTTGGCCACCGCAGACTATTTCTCTTAGAGAAGGTCCAGCACATTTGCCCCGAAACGGAGACAGCTGAGTAAGATTATTCTTCATCGTTATTGCTCCGATTAGAAATGAAAATATGCTTAGTAGTATTTGCAATTGTGCACTTAAATTGTTTGTGCTTGGGAGACTCCTGCGTATGACTCAACATATTATTTACACTTCCTTAAAGAAAAATGATGGCTAAATTATAGTGTTAATTTACTAACCAACTCGTTTAATATTTGACGGTTCGAAATAATAATTGTTTGCACTTTAATAGAAATAGATGTGCGCCGGATTATGTAAGTATGTATACGTATCCATACGTATTGGATGGGTTAGATCTAAGCCAGTAAGTTATTATTTGAGCGTTTCTTTGCATTACAGAGATGAAAGTGGCTTCGTCTTAGAGGACCTGGTAGCGCATGTGGGTGGTGGGGTGGGCGAGTATTCTTGGCCGGCGCGCGGGGCGACCAGAATAGCCGGAGGCGCTCGATCGCCGAAGGTGCGCGGGCGATGACGCGGGGGCCAGGACATCCTTGACCGCCCACGTCCTTTTAGTTACTGAATCTCAAACACGGCTCAAATGAGCTTAAACATCGGATGATGCCCAACGATACTGGAATTCGACAACCGACACCAGAATTTGAGAGCGCGTCAGATCTGTTGATAATAGACGAAGCTATCGAAAACGCTTTTCTCTCCAAGGAATGCAAATGATACACATACACACACACACAGTACAACAGTGCTTGGCTTACCGAGATTTGAAGGCGGGCGGCCTCTTTCTTGGAAGCTTGCTTTCGCATAACGTCAGATGTGTTGTATGCAGTGTCCAACCATGATAATTCAGTTGGTATGCGCAGTACGAGATTCGATCAATTAACAAATCAAATATTTGTTGTTTTCAGTAAAAATCGAAACTCTATTTTTGTATTTTCCCCGAGTTCCCCGCGTATCTAAGGAAACAGCACGCATCTTTCGCATGGCCGGCCGGAAGGTGCATAGTTTACTTTAGATTTCTGCGTGCGTTGGAAAATAGTAATAAAGATCTTATATGATAAAGAGAATTGACAGATCTCCATTAAAAGGTATTCACAACTACATAAAGTGTGTCACCAAAAAGTGTCATAAAAGTGGGTCATTTCTTTGGTCATAACATAAAATTAATGTCTATGCTTAAAGGCACAGTTGTAAGGTGAAAAAAAAATTAATTAAAATCCGTACATTTTTAATAACTTTACCGTAAAAGTTGTAAAACTAAGTAGAAAGTTCTAGGTTAATTCTAATTATAGTTTTGCAACTGCGTATTTGAAGAGTATGAGGAGACAAACAACATCAAAATTAAAGATGCCCTAAAGATAGCAGTTAATTAGGCCTGTGAAGTCTTGGTCCCAACGGGGTTTCATAAGCGCGCCGCAGCGTCATTCATCACTGGATGTATTAATCCTGTCGAGCCATTAGGAAGGGACATGGTTTGAATTTTGCTTTGGAAAACCTGGCTTCGTTATCGGCAGAGCGGTAATGGAGTTCGTGTCCGAGTGCAGGTGGAGCAGTGGGGCTGAGGTCTTGGAAATTGCGGACGCGGACCGGGTTGCCAATGGACCAACATGGCGGCGGTGGGGGTTGGATGAAGTGGGGTGGTCAGAGGAAGGCAGCGATAGCACGGTGGTTGTAGGGGCGGCGGTGAGAGATGTGTAGTGTAGTTAGGGCAGAGCGAGGTTGAAGTGGGGGGAGGTGTGAGGAGTGGAGCGGCACTTGTGGGCCGAGGTGGGCGTGGCCGGGAGGGTGCGGGGCAGGGCCGGGCTGGGCCAAGGGGGGGGCGCAGTCGAATTGGGAGGGCCGCCACCCACGCGCCGCCTTCGTGCGCTATCGACCGCCGCGACCGCCACCACAGGTGGACCGGCCACGCCTCGCAGCCCCGACCCCACCCCTCGGGTCAACGTTGAAAGATTAGGCGTTGCAAGAGGGTCAGAGAACCGGTATCTCTTGTTTTGTTTTTTTAATTGTTCATTAATAGTCCGCTGCTTTATTAAAGTATCTTCTAATTAATTCTTTTCAATTGTTCCTGTACCATGATATTTTGACGTATATGTTAAATTATCATAGACAAACATCTAAATTGATGCTGAAAACCCTTATTTTCAGTAAAATATATTTCAAAAACAGGAACAGAGATTCCGTTCAATATTTGCAAAATGATCATAAAAAATGGCGAATAGTTTGGGATGTCTGTGAAGTGGGAAAGCAGTTAAATGTCCGGACATTAAACAGCTGTCATTACCTGTTGTTACTAGTCAACTCTTTCTATTAAGTTATCTGGTTGAATGAACGTTTCAATGCTTTAAGGCTTGCTTAATGAGAATAAAGAAACAAATCCCGTTCAAATTCCTCGAGGTTCTCAATAATTATTGACGAAAGATTAAAAGCAGGAAATCGATTGATTTTTTGTTACTTTCTACGAAATAACATCTTTAAGTAGCATCATCACCAATAAAGCTTTCGCGGAGTAAATAAGCGAGGTGCGCGCCGTGAAGGCGGTCGCAGGCGGGGAGCGCGCGCGCCCTCCGGGAGGCAGTCGTCATTGCGAAGCTGCGCTGCGCCTCTTCCACCGCCCCGCCTCCCTCCTCCAAACATCTTCGTATCAGCACACCGATTGATTCAAAGCGAAAAGTGTAGTGAGTTGCCCATGGTCTGCATATCCATGCAGAAAACAGCGGAAGTGCTGGGTGTAATTGGCCCTGCCCTTTGGTTGTGACGGAAGTGTGCATTGAACTATTCTGTAGGCGTTGCGTTCTGCTGACGAAAGTAATATTACAATCCGCTATGAAGCCTTATACTGCTTATTTTTGTATTTAGTTTGCTGATAACTTTGTGGATGAAAAGTTTGAAAGAATGTCCGTTTGGAATTAGTATTCCTCCAATCAATGCGTACGAATTTTCAATTTTATTTCAATTGGCGTTGGGTCGCAAATGATTTTTTAGTCGGTTGGCAGAGCGCGACATAATATTTAGCTAATCCATCGAAGACTGCTTATTGATTAAAAGAAGTGTTAGTAAAGTCAAATCAACTTGCAACCTCTGCGCACATCACCGTGCGGGTGGAGGTGCGAGCTGGCGCCTTTACAAATAACAAATTATTTGTTCGAAAATTCAGCTTCTTTCAAGCTTTTAAATAGAAATACAATCTTGCGTAATGTAATCACACTTACACGTTTAATTACATTACTCTTTAATAACTAGTTTTAATATCACTTTACTTCAGCATCCAATAAACATCAGAAATACGAGGTAATTTTATTTTATGAAATATTATTGATTTAACAGTGTGAATTTGAAGAAACCAACGGTGGAGGATGAAATATATTTTTAGAAGGCAATATTGTATTCCAGGAAAGGAAGTAGAAGATGTATAAGAAAGTTTTGGGACAACAAAATATCTTTCACACATCCAAAATAAGATCTTACTAAAAACCTGATGATCAAACCTGACTTATCTGCTCACCAAAAAATATAAGTGTTCCTAGAAATACAATACATTGGGGCCTGTGGAAAGTACGAGCCTGTACCTAGAAAAATTGAGAAATGACTGTCTTTATTTTTTCCTTGGCTTCGAGAAATGGCTTAAAGCGGGTCAGGGTGCACACGAACGCCTTGGTGTCGTAGGGAGAGCAGGCGGTGACGGCGCGCACGTCAGCGCGTGCGTCATCGCCTCCGTCACGGGCGTGCGCCGCTGACGCGCCCCGTGCTGCAACCGCCCGTGCTCGCGCCGCCCATTGGTTGCCAGGAATAGCAGGCCACGCGCGGGCGAAGCGGATCAACGCCCCTCACGACCTGCGTTAGAGCTCCCTATTCCCGCACTACACCCTTCACACGATTTGCGAAAGTTGGCCTCAGCGACACGCCGCTGCCTTCGGAAACAAGGCCCACCGTGTACAGTTAAAGTGTGCGAGGGAACGTACAGCCGACCCGAACTATTGCTTCGAAGTTCGATGTTAAATGTGTTTGTCGCTTGACTCTTGTGTTAATTCACGACTAGTAAGCATTAGGTGAGCCACAGTCATCCGTCAGTAGCATTCCGTAATTAATGGCAGTAATGGAGACAGATTCCTTGCAATAGCTTTGCCATGGACTACACTATCATACAATAAGAATCTTTGTAATGTATTGATTTGCACCGAACGAAGCAATGTGCGTCATGTGGAGAGACGAATCCCTCTTTCCTGCGAAGATCAATTGAACGCGGGTTAGCGCGTGCGTGCCCTGCCTTGTCCTCAGAGGCGGCCAGGTGAATTCCAATTTCCTGCCCACGTGAGAGGACTGGAGCTGCGCCTTCTCCGAGCCCTCGCCCCCCACACCCCACATCCCGCGCCTCCGCGCCCCAACAATCGGCGCCGTCATTTCCTGTGATTTTCGCTCGAAGATGCGTCGATCCCATCGACCGGATTCTGTTTGAAGCATCGTGGAGGTTGTGTCTTGTTACGGTTGCAAGGCTCCGAATGAGGGAACCTTATCGCCGCGAACACGGTTATCGTATGGCTAATAGAATTCTGATTTCCTTTTGTGCAAGCATACCTTCCATTAGATTGCACTTTGTTTGGGTTATGGGACTATCGCCACTAAGTACACGAGTTAATAATATTTTGAATGATAATATGAGGTAGACGGTAGTTAGGCATTGCATTTCACCCTACAATCACAGGATGAAACATCCGAGCCTTACGCAGCATTCGGACCCCCATCCTTTGGTTCCTCGCAGAGAGTTATCGTCATGGTATGGTTCTCTGTAAATTAGTCGATTAGTAGACTGCATGGAGTTCACATGAAACGAAGTTTGCGTCATGATAACCTTTCACGTCATGAGTTTTCTTCTTGATTAAACTGATGTTTTTGATGAGTTTTCAGGTTGCTTTTTCTTACAGGTATTCTTAAGTTAAAAAGCAATGATTCGGTTGTGTGAGACCTTCGTTTTCTCAGCTCACAAAGTTATTTAAAATTTTAACAGTACTGTTTGTGGCTTCTCTTTAGATGTGTGGTTTGTGTAAAATTTCACCCCCATCCAATAATTTTTGTTCGATCATAGACGTGTCTCTTTGATGCTACTTGGTCTTTGGTCTGACTAGAACGTAAGCGGATCCAAGGAGGAGGAACTTGATTCCGTTGATAGACGATGCGTCTAAAATCTAATACGGACTCTTAGCGAACATGCACACCAAGTTGTAGTTTCTTTTTGGGCTGCCTCGCGCAGGCGAGTCAGCATGTATCCCAGGCAGCTGTAGGAAGCATCAGCGGAGCTGGGAGGTGCTCGCGTGTAGGGCAGCGAGGTGGCTGGAAAGGTGGTCTAAGCGACTGAACTAAACGCAACATACACAGTTGGTGCGGCGAGGAGCCTTGACCCATTCCGGCGCCGCTCCGCCCGGCCCGGGTGGCGGCTGCGCGGCGCGGCGCGGCGCGGCGCGGCGCCCGGCCGAGGCTCCGACCCGGCCCGGCCCGGGCCCGGGGCGCGGGGCTGCGCTGCGCTGCGCGGCGCTGGCGTCACAGCGCCGCCGCTGACGTCACGGGCTGGCGGGGCGCGCGCGCCGCGGGCCTCGGCTCGGCGCCCGGCGGCGCCGGCGCCGGCGCGGACCCACCGCTTGCGTCATCGCCCGCTGCGCTGCGCACCCACCACCGAAGGAGTGCCGAGCGCGGCGAAATAGCCGGCGGAGGAGGAGAGGCCGGGAGAATCGCGAACGGCCGATAAAGCGCCCCGCCCCGCCCCGCCTCGGCTTTCCCGCCAAGTTACGATGGTGCTCCTATTGCGTACTGCCTTCCCGCGCACACACTCGAAGCTGAAAACATTCACCGTATTTCCAACGTTCCACAAAATTCCTCAAATGCAACTTAAATGCAAGTACATTTACTGCGAGTACATTCCTTTCAATGCCGAGTTATCAAAGAAGCACACAATAGTTTAAGAAGCGAAATGTGGTGATTCGTTGTGAAAATCTTGATGTGCTGATCGTGTTGGAACTTAGCAATCATCCGATGCAAGTGAGGGAATCCTGTAGAAACTCATAAAGGCATTCAACTCGTATGCGACATTTTATTAGTGACTGCTGCAATGCCATTTTAGCAACTCGAACGTAGGAAAATAAAAAAATTGTTCTATTCCATAAATGTGGTGCTGTCGCATATTTGCATTTGAATGCGCGCAGCTCAAAGGCTTTAGCCGCGAGGAGTCGACGACGCTCGGTGGGCGGCGGCGTTTAAGGCGGCAGATGCCGCCCGCATCCTTTCTTGCGCTCGCTGCGCAGCCGGAAAAGGCGGCTGCAATTGTCGAGAGCTGCGAGAGCAACGAGAGAGCGCTCTCGAGCGGAAGTTCACCGAGAGCGAACTGCGCTTCCTCCGGGCCCTCCCCTCGCCCCTTTCCCGTCCCGCTCTCCTCCTTCCTGTTCTCTTTCCACTCCTCCCCCGTCCTTCCTACTCGTTCCCCTCTTCAGTTCCCTCCTTTCTCCTTTCTTTCCCTTCCCGGATCGTCCTTTTCCAATTCTTTTCGTCGTCGTCGTCGTCACCTACTCCCCAATCCGCTTTCTTGTTTCTCTCTCTTTCTACACCCCTCATACCCCCTCTTCCCCCTCCCCTTTGTCGGTGGCCTGCGCCGGCTTCCTTCGCTGGGTGGGCGGCTGCGCAGGCGCGTCACGGGTGCAGCCAGGATTGCCACTTGCGCGCGACTGAAGGTCGAACGGACTCGCAGTGGAAGTTGGTTTTTATGTGGACGGGCATCGACGTGTAATTGTTTTCGTTAAAACATTGGATTGACGCATTTGAAAAGTGACTAGTAAATAAGGAACTTCATTCTTCGAATGCGACCTCATCAAATTATATACTTAACATCGGTTTCCTTATTGGGAAACTAACACTTACTGCTCCTTTAATGACATTTATAAACGTTGGATTTTGAACTTTACCTATTATTGATGGATGTTTTATTCCGAATATTCAGTCCGAGAAGTCTCATAGACTGGAAAATGTACTGGGTATTTCGACTACTTGTTCATTTCCTATGCCAGTGTAAGAAAATAAAAAAATATTGCTTCCCCTGTAAGTAAAGAACCGAAGCTTATAGTATAATCGTCAAAGAAATCTTCTAAAGCGAACTATTAAAATGAATATTGCATTCAATCTCTTGTTTAAGATGGTGAGCAATTGTTGTGATGGTAGTTCAGAGAAGTTGTTTGACGTTGTTTGCAGTTAATTACTGACGACAAACGTAGTGTGCGTATTGACCTCTTCCGTTTGCCGTTAGGAGCGGTCTCTGCAATTGGAGCGAGCCAGCGCAGCGGTGGTGCCCGTGCAACAGGTAACGGGCGCTGGAAGCTGACAGGAGTCCTAATCGAGTCGCGTCCCGCATGTTTATGGTGTGTGGAGTTTACAGCAACACGCACTTCGTTTCTTGTTTTCGGGTTGGGTATTGTCAATGATTATTTGCGAAAGGGAACAGGTTTGTTGGTCAAAGACAAACGTACGAACGATCTTATTGAAACAGATTGACACTAAGGTGTTGGCAGACTTACAGCTCTCCCAGCAAATAAGCAGTAGTTGCAGTACGATAGTAAAAAGAAATTACCTCAAAAATTCAAAATAGTTGACTAATTCAATAATGAGATGTACAATATCTGCAATGAGAATGTATTCGTGTTTGGAAATACTTCTGTAATTGTTTCTGTCTATGGTATTATTCGCCAATGTCATGTAGACATTGAAATTGTTAATGCTTCCTTAGCGTTTCTGATTGTTTATGGGATTGTACGTCAATACTAGAAGGTATGTTTCTTGTGAACTTGGACAACGTTGTAAGAGCCAAAGTCCCACGGCTTATACACCGATTTATTTGTAGTGGCGCTTGATGTAAATCCGTGACGTCACTGGTGGCGTTCAAGCTCCCGATTGGATGACACCGTAACAGCTGATTTACGTCAAACGCCACTACAATTAAATCGTAGTGTAGAATCGAATGCGGGCATCATAACAAACACGTAATATACTTACAATATAGTATTGTTTGTTTCCGAAGAATTCATTTATTTTTGATGTAACATACAGCATCGTTGTTGAAACCGTCGCGGCCATATTTTCACGTGTGGCATCTGACTCATAGCACCGTTTGTGAAGAACCGGCGTTTCGGTTGTTCTCTTGGGCTCCTTCGTTTCACGTGATCTTGAATTGTGTCGTGTCGTGTCATGTTGTTGGAATGTTTGGTGTTGCGACGATTATGCCACACGTAGCGTCACTATCGCCATAAGAGACGGCCACTAACCGAACGGTGAAGGAGTGATTGGGTTGGCGCACCTGCTGGCGACGGAGCGACCACCGGTTGCGGCTGCGGCGTTTGGCACTCGCCGAGAACGGCGCTGGCGCTGTCTGCGCGCGGAGACCGCAACAAGTTCTCCGCTGCGATAAGACGGCGGCGCGCTCGATACCCTCTGCGGAGAACGGGCCCCTCGGCCCCAAGGCTCGCTGCTGGCACATACAAAGCCATACATCGGCCCTTTCTTATTTACGCATTCTTAATAACACGTGCAAGGTAATTTTGATGAAATGTAATGAAATATTTGAATCGTCATCACGAGGAGACTTATGTAGAATGCACTCTTCACTTGCGATGCGTTTGAAGAGAAGCTGATGATCGTCTTAATGCGATAAGAGTAGCGAACCCCCTCTCTGTCATGCGCTGCCTTCCTGTGATGATAACCCAAGTCAAAAGTACCAAAAATACGACTTTACTGAAAAAATCCCGCAAATTTCTTCGAACGGCATGCACGCCAACGGCTTATGGCGGAGCTCTGGAGGACTGCTTGCCGGCCAACCCTCACTCGTCTTCAGAAGACTCGAAGCTTGTGGGGAGCGACACGTTCTCTAGGGCGACAGTGTGCTGTCCGCGATAGAAAACAAAATGGCACCGCGCACGATGCCTAGTTGCGATGAGATTGGACCAGCCAAGAATAATGTTTCCGTTGGATCCAATTGAAGAGCAACGCTCTATTATAAAAGAATTCTCTCTCTCAGCACGGGTGAAGAAGATTGGAAGTTACTTTACGATAAGGAAGGTTACATAAAATAACTGGCGTCTCTTCGTCTGCACGGTGACAGTTGACTGTGCTTGACCTCTGCGAATTGAACAAATGTGTAAATAGTGTAATTACCCAACAACTAGAACATCATTAAAGCTTGAAACGTCACAACTTTGCTCTTAAATTCTTAACGGCACTTCTTTTTGTAGTGAATCTATGTTTTGATGTAAAAAGTGCATGTCTTCTGTTTAGAAATTTTCTATTATGAAGTTAAGAATACTTTTTTTCGACGTCTTTGTGAGATTTATCATTGAGGCTGACGAGCTGCGATCCCGTTAGTTGAGAACTGAAAGAGTTCCTCCGATTGAGGGTTGATGTGGAGGGCGCGAGGCCGCGGCGATCGATTGCTTGCGAGGAGGCAGGTGCTGCGTGCGCGTGCGGCCGAAGCCCAGGCATCCGCCCACCCGCCATACTCACGTTCCAAAAAGCAGAATACCCACATTTTACCCTGCAGTATACGCCATAGAACGAACGCACACTATTTTCTTTAGGGAACGTGAGGGAAAAAAATAATGGAGGACTGTGTTCAAAATTTGTAGCTTCAAAACATTCAATATAATAGCAAAATAATATGTAGGTAATTAAATCAAAGACACTTCATGTGCATGATTCACAGTCTTGGAACGTCTGAATGAGTGACACAAGACTTACACAAATTTTCCTGCAATAAACCCGACGAAACCTTTCAAAACACGAATCGTTCTTCTATGCATATTTCTGTTTATTTCCACTGCTCAAAATGCGGGAAGGTGTGCGTTATTTAAATGAATAGATTGAACTGCAATTTACTTCGGATGAAAATTGTTGAAATCGCCTGTTTAAGGTTGTCAGAGTGTACCGAACAGATGAAATGCCTCGTGTGCCTGTGTGTCGCTCAGAGCATCAAGGGAGATGTGCGGCTAGGCCCCATTCCGAGTCGTCCCTCGTGGAGGTGCGTCGCGCCAGCGGAGACTTCGTTTCTGGGAAGCTCCACCGCAGCGCCCTCCCTCACCCCCACCCCAGCCCGCTCCGCCCCCGCCTCGCGTGCCGCAGAAATACGACGCGGTGAAAGACGGCCACAAACACCACGAGCCCTCACGATTAGGGCAAGTGCTGCCCCCCTCCCTCGAGTGATTTGCGCTTCTTCCGGGTAAGTAGAGTCTAACCTCAGTAATTCGGAAGGCCCCCTACTCCCTCCCATTTCATTTCTCATTAACTGTTTTCTACGAATCGAAGCTTGGAGTCCAAATATTCGAAAGCAGCTCGTTTCTTTTCTTTCTTTTTCACGTGGCTAGGGTGGCACACGGCATCAACTGCAGTGCCTCTCGCTGGGAGGTTCTTAGGGCTTGAGCCCCGACCACGGCAGGAGTTTTTTGACACTAGCTGGATAGCTAGGTCGGACTCACACTCTGTCTGGAGGATACTTCTAGCAGCCGGCTACTCTGCTGCTCTGATCGATAATTTTCCGTCGTTTCTCGGATCAACACCTGGCGAATGACTGAGCGGTAACCTAAAAAATGGGCCACGGACCGCACGCGATCTTTCCTTGCTCTTCCTTGTCTTATCCTCATCTCTTACTTACACACACTTCTACTTGCACACTACCACATATGCCGGGATACCAGTCGGGAGCTTATGCTGGTTGGGGCGGTGCCCTTTTGGTGCGAGATACCTCTGTAGAGAAAATCGCGTAGGGCAATCTGTAGATCGGTGCCGGATCTCTCCATCCAGCGGGGGAAGGTCACCGCCACCTTCCATGATAAAACATGCATTACACTTAAAGGAATAATGACCGTAGCCCTCGACGCGTCCGCAATCACGAAATAATGAATTCATCAATCTTTTTGACGCCTCTTGGTTTCCTTTCCGCAGCCTCGACCTATGTTGCAGTATTTTGCTTACTACAACTAATCCCGTAATCTAACCTGAATAGCTCGAACCTCTTTCACTCGAAGTCCTCGATAAATCCAATGTATCGATATGTGTCAATATTCGAATTATGGTTTCGTGACGTTAGAGTCTTGAATCTCGTGATATTTAAAGATTGACAATGTTCACTTAAAAGTAAGTTTTTCTGTTGGTGATGTGGAATCGTTTCAAATCGATAAACGTGTTTATACTGACGAGTTCGTGTGTCTCGGAAGTGTTCTGCACAACACGACGCGTACGCTTAGATCTGGGAAATTACACAGCGATCGGGATTGCAACTTTAGGAGAAAGTAGAGTTACAGTGGTAAAACCGCGTACTGTACTAGGTAATTTACCGATGTTTGTGGTCTGCATGCCACGGAATGTATTTCCTTTCCGCTTATTTTGATATCAGTGGAGCATTTTACGCGTAAACTAGATCTAAACTGTTTACATTGCCGTCGCAATACTGGGAATAACTGCAACCGACTCACGCACTCCCCCTCGCGAACGAACGGGAGCGGGCCGGATGAGGGACGGGGACCGCCCCGCCTTGCCAGGCATTCCCCGGCCCGTTCCGCCACGTTCCATCCCGCTCCGTCTCGCTCTCGGTTATTCGTCGAAACCCGGAACGGAGCGGAGCGGGGCGGTGGCGGTCCACGGCGCCGGCGCTCTAAATTTACCGCGGGGCGCGCGCCCGCGCACTGCGCCGCCCAAGGTCGGGTGACGTCACTCGCGGCCGGTAACGATCGGGATGCTGCGGCGAGGCGGTTGCGCCCGCGGCGCGGCGACTCTCTCGCGCGGCCCCGCGCCCGCCGCCGCCGCCGCCGCGCCAGCCGCCGCGCCAGCCGCCAGTGAGGTCCGCGCCAGCCGCGCGACCGGCCGCGCCGCGGACCGTCGTCTCCGCTCGCCCCACACGTCGGCGCCATGAGCGGCGTCGGCTTCCTCGTGAAGACGTTCACGCCGTCGACGCGTCGGCGGCGCGGGGGCGGCGCCGGCGGGGCGGGCGGCGGCGGGGCCGGAGGCGGGCCCGCCGCCGCCAAGCCGGTGGGGCTCCAGCTGCCTGGCACCGGCGACGCCGCCGCCTCCGCCGCCGCCGGCCCCGGCGGCCAGCCCGCGCCCCCCGACCTGGTGCCCGCCTGGGACATGGCGCCCCCCATCACGCCGCCCGCCGCCTTCCTGCCGCCCGGACACCGCAAGCTGCGCGCCGCCGCCGCCAACGCAGGTACCCTGACATTCAATAGACATTCTCTGCTCTGCCATATCAACCTAGGACCTTTCAAGAAACTTTATTGAACGTCTTAGAATCTTCGAGGAGGTTTAGCGAACTCTACCTCAAAATATAGTACCAAATCAACGCGGAACTGACACCCCCGAGCTCCTGGAATGCATGGCTGTATTGTTGTAATGAAATTATCTGTCTGTCTGTCTGTCTCTCTCTCTCTCTCTCTCGCTCTCTCCCTCTCCCTCTCTCCCTTTTCGCATTTACGTATGATTCAGTTCATCGTTGGAATATTTTCTAACGTTGAGTTCACCAGTTTGGTTACACGACCCTCTCGATGAACCGACCTTTCCGATGCAAATGATCATCCCTTCTTTCAGAATATGAGATGTCATTCAGGAACTAGAACGTCATTCGAATATTGTTCACGTTGTTATTGATAATGACTACGACTTCGGAAGTTGCGCAACTAATATATAAAAACATTGATAAAGAAATCTGCCATTGTTATTGAAACATTGCGATTTTGTATTAGCTTGTCGGGTGATGAGATTCTCTATCACATTCTTTTGTTTCCAATTTCAAACAATTTGCACAGAAATATTTCCATCGGCATTTTGGTGATTCTCCACCAGCTGCTGCCACTGAGCTTTCAAGGGTGAACACAGGTGGTGCGGCGTTTGCTTTCGTGGTCTATCACCATCTGGCTGTTGCCCAACACGGTAGTGTCACCGGGCGGTCACCACGGAAAGCGAGAACGGCCCAGGCCCAGGCCCAGGCCCAGGCCGAGGGCGGTGCGCGCCGCTCCTGGGCGATCGATTCGTGGAAGCTGCCCCACAGCACAGCGCAGCGGAAGCCTCGTGTGGGCCGCGGGCACCTGTGGCGCTGGGATCGCCCCCCCCCCCAGACATTCAGCGCAGCTGCTCACAAAGAACTGACCGCGAACCACCAAGAGGTTGAGGGAGGACGTGTGGGCACTAGAAGCGCCATTTACGAGTAGGATTTGATAATATTTTTAATAATAATAATAATTAACAACTTATTCAGATAGATGTGGCAGCTATGTCGAATTTATCTTCCGAACATATCTCAACTTCAACAAGAAGTGGGAATGTCAGTAAGGTTCAAATGTTATATACGTAGGGTTTACTTGTCGTGAGACTCAGGACATAAATCCTTTTCTCGCGCATAACCGGTTCAAGGAATTAACATTTGCATAGTTACAAACTTGTAAAATTCAAAAATAGTTAGGCAAAATAGATTTCACGTTCTGGATTACGTTTGCGATGCCGGAAGAATTCATGCGCCTTACCGGATTCAGTAAAGACAAAACAAGGCGATTAAAAATCGGTCATTCTTAGCATTATGGTTAAAATCTGATGGCTTTCATTGGATATATAATTGCTTATTTTGCATTTTAATTTTATTTCATTACATTTTTGAAAATCCGTATTATATATTTGAGACAATTTTGGTAGAAAAGTTGTTTCATAATTATGAAGAGCAAAGGTTTTGCGTAATGTTTCTGCAGAATACTATTTCAAATTTCTAAATCCTGGAAACATTGAAAAGAAACTGTTAAAAGAATGTGGAGTTTGAAGTAGTAGCACATCTGCCTCCGAGTTCTCGATGGGAAAGTGGTATTTTGGAGCAGACGCATTAATGGTGGTGGCCATTCCCAGAAAAGTATTTTATTTGAGTAAAAATAAACATAATCTCTGATTTATTGTCAAGTTCAGAGGAATCCAGAGATCTTCATAAGCGATTAATTAAATAATAGAATTGGTCATATTTTCATAACGCTATCAGTCATAAATGTAAGTATAGTTTTTGTTTTTAGGGCGAGACCAAGAAATGATGGTGAATCTCGGTAACGTTCACGAATGACGTGTGATTTCTCCGGTTAGCTTCCATGAAATTCTGGTGGGTTGGAGTGAATCTTAACAGTAAGGGCTTCAGAACTGTCACCGGAATGCGAGATATTTCAATAATGGCGTGCACTTCTGAAGGAGTATGTATCGATAACAAAGCATTTTGACGCCCCTGTATATGGACAAGGAATTGCCGCCCCCCCCCCCAACACTCCCACATACACACTTTCCGTTGCGGCCTCACCACGCATGCTGAACGAGTCTCATGGGTATGTTCCTAACTGGGCTGAGGGGCGAAGGAGCTGAACCATCTACGCTTAGCTTTATATACTATAACACGGTATGTACAACATACACGGTTAGACTCCTTCACGTCAGCCAATCGAGACAAAAGTGTCTTTCGATGCATCTCGGTCTCTTGATGAGGAACTTATGATTTGTTTTCGGTTCCATCCAAAAGGAAATTTCTCCCAAAGCGTATGTTTTTGCGTTTTTAGCGCTGCGATCTGGCGGTGGCCACGCGAACGACGTGCGCAAGCGCAGTCATCTCGGTTGACGCCACAAGCAGTTGTGATGACAGCTAAATGTGACGCCAACAAGGTGGCTCACAGCACCCGGGCGATGAATGAGAAGTAGCTAGAGATCGTATTCCCGGGCGCCGCTGTTTACAGTATGCGGTGCAAGACCTGGATCACTCGGAAGGAAAAGGTTCGTCATCAGCGTTGCCAGCCCCTAGGATAAGTAACGTTTTAAAGGCTAATTTTGGTATGTAAAGCATCACTGCAGTGCTAATGGGATAATCCCCTTTTGTAGGATAATTTCAATTACAAAATTATGTTTTAATGGAAATCCATAAGATTTGCTCGGTATGTTGTGGAATAGAGCTATAATGTGTACAAATTTTCTTTAATGACCCGCCTGATAGTCCACTGAAAGAATGTCCTCTTCAGAACAACCCTTCTGGGGGCGTTATGATGAGGTTCTCCAACACCATATTCTGGGGTGGGTGGTGGTCGTAGCCCGAGAGAACATCCGAGAGTCGCGGTAAATACTTTTAATACATGCAAACAAACTTACAAGCAAATACTGCAATCAATACATAGGAAGTACGAACGCAGGAGTATTTACTTTCTCATTTGTTTACATTTCTTAAAAGCTCTCAATGGTTAAGTTGTTCTTATGTTTATTCTTGTACACTGTGTGTTGTGGATCATTGATTGTAGTGTTGTCTTCCGACTATGACGTATTTTCGACACTGGCTGCGTGGCTATGTTAGGCGATGCCACCGCCGGCTTGAAGATTACGAAGACAGGCTGCTCCAATCGGTTGTTTCTGAGTTTTCCTCCCATCAATTGTAGGCAAATAGCTGGCCGGCACCTTAAACAACGGGCAACGGAATGCGTGCTGTCCTTAAATTCTCTACTCTGCTGCATTTTACATGCTTAACTCTTGGTTTCTACCACTTCACGAAAGTCACATGTAAGTCGTGGAGAGCGTATTTTTATGTCAGTATTAAATCAATTCGTATTGGAAGTGAATATGTTTTCAATAATTCCTCCTCTGCCGAGATTCGCTGGAGAAGTTTCCTTTCTGGTATCACTGCGACGAACGCCTGAATGGAAACGGTAAAGTGTTCAATGGCTCACTTTCTCGTCGTGTACAGGCAAGATTCTGTTGAAAGTGCTGCGCAAAGAGCACAGGGACTTTGGGAATTTGAGGCATTGCCTGGATGGCTGTCGTTCTCCTGCAGAGCAGCTGGGCGAGCTGCCGGCTGCCGGCGCGTTGAGTCAGCCTCCGTTGGCCGCTCGCCATCCCCGCCCCGCCCCGCCCTGCCCCGCCGCGCCGCAGCGGAGCGCTGGCCAGGCCTCCCACTTCCCCTCCCCCACGACACGAAACGCTCCCTTCACGTGATGCGCAATTCGTTGGCGAAATAAAAAACAAAACTTCTTCTTGGATTTGTAATTCTACCGTTCCAAAACATTTATTAAATATTTGCAAAAGTGAACGTGTGATGTCCATAAACATTGCTCAATAGTATCGGGACTGATGTGCCCGAGATGTAAAATTGAAAATTAAGTCTACCAAATCTTTGGTAAATATGTATTTAAGATGATTTTAAGTTACATTTAAGATGCATTTTTGCTGTTCGCTTTACGTTGTTTTTTCTCTATTGTATTCAAAATTATCTGAAAGTTAGACAAGTCCCTTACAGTTTTGGGTTAGGAATATGTGAAAAGGGTGGTTTTATTTTTTATTTATTTATTGAAGAAACCGTTACAGCTTTACCCTACGATACTGCATTTAAGTGTTTAGACAATGCTAACACAACGATTTATTTTTATTATTACGAGTAAATCAAATGTTAATAAAGAGAATACTCAAAAATAAAATAATTACATAAAAGTAAAATAAAAACGGACAAGAATTGCAAAATAAAGGAAAAAATATGTCATGAAAAAAATTTAGTTGAGTTAGGTAACGTATCCCGTGTGTTGACAAGAAAAAAAAGCATGTTCGAGAAGCGGATCGAGAAATTGAGGGGCTGCAGGTGCCGCAGCCTCCCTTTCCCGCGGCGGCGGCGAATGCATCGCAGGAAATCGATCCGCTCCGGGACCTTGAGCGAGAGCAGCCGACGCCCCCTCCACGGGCACGCAGCTGGGGGCGGGGTTAAAGCCCCGCCCGAAACGAAGTAGAAGCAGCTCACGGTTATGTCTTCTGGCGTTTACAAATATTAAGAGAACGGAGGAGCAACAGCTCAAAATAAATTAACGCCGTCATTCATATCGATTTAGTTTAAAGCAAATTTTTAATATTTTGTAATGTTTCTGAACGTACACCCAAGATCTGCCAGTTCAAAGAATAATTAATTAATATAAGTAACGGAGAAAATACATCTCTCGCGTTGGGAAATGTTAAATCCTGTGTTACGACCACTTCAACGCATATCTTATTTTGTTTGGAATTGATGTTTTCATTACGTTGCGCCTCATACTGTATTTGTATATAATGCTTGAAATGTAGCTTAAATTATACGAACATCATTGAACATTCTGTTCTCACGAAAATGTGTCAGAATGTCGTAGCTGGTTTTCGCGAAATAATAAAATACCTAAAAATATTCCGATAATTTAATTTTAAAAGTCCTCATCATTGGGTATTCTGCTCTGCAACAGGTTTTAACAGTTTACTTTATTCGGTCAGTTACTTTTTTCTTCAACTCCCGATATCCTCTTTCCATCTTCCGGTGGTCTAACTCGAACTGCCTCTCACCTTCCGTAGAACCCTCTACAGCCCTAGTTTCGAAAGTTCTTAGGTCGAATTTAGAGTTTTCCTAAAAGAAAACTATAAGGCACTGCGGGTACTAGGACTGAAGTTGTCTCTGTAGAACGATGTTTGCCGATACGAAAGATTTTGTGAAATTGGTATTCTCGGGAAATACTTGTGAGTGAGGCCAGATGAATATGCAAATTTCTGGGGAGGGCTGTGGCATCAGAGCAGCCCGGAGAACTTCTGTGGATTTCGTGTACGTTTCCTACGAGTAGAAATCCGGTTTAGCATCGAGCAGTACCTGTGCGACCGCTGTGAGTCATTCACGATTTATTACGTTACTCATTTCAGTGTCACGTCATGCATTCATTAGAATTTTATTTTCTCCCGATTCCTTGTATTTTCAGCTGCTGAGAAATGGTTGAAGGAACCGGAAATCAATCAATAATTATTCACTGGGAATACCAAGGAATTGTGCTGGGGCAGTGTTCATTATAAACAGAATCTTTACTTTGTCTCCACAATAAATAGCGATAAATAACGTTGGCAAATCAATCAATAGTAGAATGTTAGCATTTTGCCGTGAATGTTGTTGTTCCTACCACTATTATAATTCTTGACCCAATCTGTAGATTTTAGTACCTGATGAATCAGATATATTTTATTCATTACGAAGCGTCATTTATTTATTCTTACCAACATAATCAACATTTTTAACTGAATCCACTGTCGGTTATTACAATTTTTTTCTGTTACTGATTATTAATAATCCGAAAACTTGAATTGAGCGTTCAACGGAGTGCTGTTAAGGTTATCACGCTAAAATTCTTTTCCCTCCAAATTCATCCAATTCGTCCACGGTGCGCGGAGGCGCCGCGCGCTCTTTTGTTCCGTCACGGAGCGATCGTCTTGCTCTCGGCTTGTGTGTGAACCGCGGCGGCGTCGCCTCGCACACGCGCGGCTTCGCTGCGGAATCTCCCCTCTCGGCCGCGGGGGCGGCGGCGGGTGGCGGCGCGCCAGCCGCGCATTCCGCGAACGCTCCAGAAACGCCCCCCACCCCCACCCCCACCTCGCCCCCTCCCCCACCGCCCCGTCGCCCGCCAGACTGGCAATTTCCGCGAGAACTGCTGCGCTGATGTAACGCTCTCTGTTACGCCGCCGGTAGCCCCAGCCCCTCCCACAGGAGAAAGTGCATTTCATCGACTCGTCACAGGGGTGGATTTTCAAACTGTTTTCCTCATGCAATTTGTTAAAAGGTTGGAACAGATTCTCAAGTATTCTTATATCTTATAGGCACCATAATACGAATTCATAATATCACAAATATCCTATTTGCCGAATTTCTAATCACCGTGAAAAAAATCACGCTATATTCAAGTTATAAACTGCATCTTTCCGAGCGAATCGTTCTAATATCGAAGTAGTGATTCTCATATCGGCTTCTGTATGAAAAGTCATATCCGAATGGAACTCCTCATCGATGGCATCCCCATCCCTCATAACACATACTACAGGAAACTGTAGGCTGGAGCGAACACACTTTAATCTGTTACTGGTATCGATAGCGAATGTCGCATCGATTCAAGTTCCGTGTGACATCCCTCGGCAGCCCTAGGCCGTTGTCCATTTCCCTCCCGGTTTCGAGCGAGAGGAAAAGGGGCGTGGAGGGTGACCCTGTCCATAAATTTCTCCGCGAACAATAAATCTCCCGCAATGCAGCTGGGGTGGGGCGCAGCATCAAATGAGCTTTCATTAAAAAAAAAAAAAAATGCCTTCGCCGGTGGCTGCGGAGCTGCTGCGCGAGGCATCAAATGAAACGAAGCAGGTGCCACGCCAAGACTTTTCTCGGAATAGAAATGTTAAGCGTTGATGGCGGTTACGCAAGTAAACAAATCACGCTATTTCCTCTTTCTCCTCCCTCTCTCCTTCTCTCTGTCTCCTTCCCCTCCCTACTGCAACTTTAGCATTCTTTACCGTCATACGTTATCTAACTATGCGTGGCGTGTAATAGATGGTATTAAAATGAGTGATATTAGATTGAGTTATGAAGTTTCATTAAGCAGAAAAATCGTAATTTTAATGATTTATAATGGATATAATAATAGTGTTTGATATATTTCGGAAATACAACAACAATAAATCCACGATTTAAATCTATACAATTTCATGACTAATACGTCAACTTTCTATTGAGTTTGGAGAGGTGAATTTTAAAGCTGCTAATATAATTTTCGAACAATGTAAAATCATCTCGTCTTTGCATAAAGCCGTGTGTAATCCTCTATCGTTACTTGCTCGTTGGCTGTGTTCCACGTGATCCGTTTAATCGTCAAGATTATCTTAATAGGTCTATACATCGAAATGCTTCTTGCCAAGCGAATTATATATCTTTACGGAGCATAACTCTTGGTATTATCCCAAAATTATAAATAGTTTTCCTAGAGTTTTGTCATTTAGTAATATCTCTTTAGGATATCACATTCGCATCTACATTCTGCTTCACAATTATCGATCACCCTACTCTTTTTACAATGTAAATCGTTAGTTATTGCGAATATTTATATCGGTCTAAAGTCTATATTTAAGTTTTTACTCCTGAAGGTAGCATCTTCGGAACCTAATTCTGACAAAAGCTTTGAATGAAATTGCACGTACTCGTTATGCAGTATCAATTTAGATATTTAACTGAGTCGCATTAACCTGAGATGTGAAGTTGCCGACTTCTGAAACTTTATTTTTAAGCAATTACATTCTGCTTAAAGGGCGTAAGCTCTTTTTACATTGGATGTTTGTGATTTGAATATAATGGAATGAGATTTTTAACGTTGCAAGTGAAAACTGTGTATAGTGTGACTTCCGTTTGCAAAGATTGCGACGTAGCTTTTTGAAGAGGCCCTTTGAATACATCCTTTTGAAAATTGTCATTTCTCGTGGAAGACGCCCCCTTTGTGTGCCTGGTAATGGTGAGTGGCGCAGTCGCCGGCGCGAGCGCTGTATCTGAGCAGGGGAGGGGCGTTGCGCCTGGGCTCGGGCTGTCGCGTTCTCCACGGGCACCACCCGCCGGGCACCTGTTGCGGCGGGAGGCGTTCCGGTTAATTCATGGCCGCCCCCTCCCCTCCCCCCTGCTCCGCCCCTGCTCCGCCCCTGCTCCGCCCCGGCCCGACGACCGCGCCAACTCGTTATCATCTCGTTCAGCCGACGCGACGGCGCCTCGGCGGGCCCCGAGTCAACTCTTTTGCGCATCGGGTCTTTTGTACCGCCGTGGGAATGGAATAGGTTGGGTAGCATGTTTTTTCTTCTTCTAACCGACGGTCTTCTTAGCCCACCCTTAGGAAAGCAGCCTAGCTTTTAACATGTGGAAATTGAGGTTAAATCCAGGTTGATTCATCTGGACTATTTCGGGGACGAAGTGCTTTCGCTGCAGGCTTTCTCGGGGTTACGCTGTTTCCTCTGACTGTCGTTCCACCATTGCTCCATCACCATTCAAATCTTTCAGCAATAATTTTCAATAATATTGTTCTAGAACTGATCACGCCGTGGCAGGAAGGCATAGGGACTAGACTTATAGAGTATACTTGTAGAACTTTATCTAGCATCATGTGTGTCTCCTCGATAGAGAATATTGGAAATCCTTTTCAGTATTCTGTTCGATTCAAAATGTAACTCCCCTTAGTTTGATCTTTGGTGAATGCTTCATACGTTTGTGTGTAAGTAAAAATTGTAAATCCCATTGGTTTCAAGTGGGCTTCTAACGTTCTTTAATGTTGTGTCTTAGTGTCACTTTTACGCATTTACCAGCATCATTGTGACCTATACAGTGTGTAGTGATTATTCAATTAAGGACGTAGTATTACAGGTATATTTATTTATGGCCCAATCGAAACGGGGTCCATTGAAATGGGATGTGCGGGCCAGCGAAACTTTGCCGTGAGGTCGAGACCCTCATTATGTGTGATTACAATTCTTATAATTGATTTCCGTGTGTTGGCATACGCTGACGTGGAATCCGTCGGTTCAGAGAAGTGAAATAACGTGGCCCGTTGGCGAGTGGTGAAAGCTGCTTCCCTCCCGAAGCGCCAAGTGACGTTCGCTGCAGTCGCTCGGCGGCGCCGTTCATTGAACTTCCGAGAGGCGCATCCGCATCCGCCGCTCCCGACCTCCTCTGTTCTCTCCCCGCGCCGGCTCTTCCGCTTCCGCCTCCGCCCCGCCCCTCCCCGCCCCCCTCCTGCAGAGGCGCCGCCGCCGCCGCCCGCGCAGCGCCGCTGCGCCGATGCGGGGGCGTTCCCGAGCGCCGCAGCGAGGTCGATACGGCGGCGTCGGGGCGGGGCGGGGCGGGGCGGGGAGCAGGTGCCTGGACCGCGCACCCATTGATCCTGGCGCGGCAGAGGCACCGCCGCCGCGCCGACCTTGCCCCTGCCCCTGCGCGCAGCCCGGGTCTCACGCCGCGCCCACTGCCCCTCCCCCTCCCCCTCCCCTCCCCGCGATCAATACGCGCGTCTCCCGCGCCCGCCAGCGCCGCCCACGCCGCCCACGGCGGGCGCCGCGATCGTTACCCCGGGCCGCTCCTCTTCTTCTCTTCTGGTTCCTCGTTCGCCACGCACAACGCTCAATGGCACACATTGCAAACTTGTCTCTCGTGGGCATCGCTTCGATTGCTCTTTACATAGTTCTGCAGATAACGGAGAGACGCCCTTTCACTCGCCTACCATGGCATACTAGAAGTGGAGCAACTGCTATTTAGGTGGAGAAAATGCCGAGAGTAGTCCATCTGCATGGAAGGAGGCGGGGCCTGACTCCGCTGCCGCGTTCGCGTTGTGGCGCGCGCTCGCGCGTGCTGGAAAAAGTGGCGAGCGGCGGTCGCCTGGCCAAGTGGAGGCGCAGCTGCGACTCTTCCACTGCTACAGTCAGAAAATGTTTGCAATATCCCACTAGCAACGGCGATGTTAGGCGCTGAGTGAGACGGTCAACTCCTTGGTCCCGCCTATTGCTCGCTGAGTTGAAATAGCTGATAGTTGGCGGTGATCGTATCTTACGGTGCTGTATGCCCATTGCATCAATTCATCCCGCCAACGCATTAGGAAAGTTCAGTTTGGTTTGAAATGGTGTTCTTCATTCCTTCCTCGCAGAGCTTAAGTTGGGAACTGTCGGCTCGTTTGTTTCTCCACAATTTTAAGGCGTTCAATTGACGTTATTTTTCTCCGTCATGGTTTTTGTTTATCTGGAAAACACTTTCCATTCCTGATTTGACGTCGGCAGTCGACTATGCGAATAGGCTACTCGCGGGACACGTTTTGCGTGGGAACTCTTGAGTTTTTCCAAACACTTCATGGCGTTTAATCCTTCGCCGGGTCTCGAAGATGGAACAAACCCTCATCTATTTTAAACATATCCAAGTGAATGATCTTGGCTGTCCGGGTGGCGCCGCGTCGAAGGCTGTGTTGCCGACGTTTCGACCATCTTGTCGCCACATTTACAGGACTGTGGCCGCGGCAGCCTAGTGACTTGCGGCGCAAAGCGTATCAGAGCATTGTATGGGGGGGGTGAGCGTTGGTCGATTGCGCTGGGATGTGGGGTGCGTTGCGAGCGCGTTCCGCGAAGGCGGCGCAGCGGGGCTTCGCAGAAGGCAGAGCGCTTTCAAGGGGCTGCGCCACCAGCGCTCGCATTAAACCGATGGCGCCTTTCTGGACGACGTTGCTGGGGGCTGCGGAGCGAATGAATGAGCGATTCACGAATCGCCTCACCCCTTCAATTCACTGTTGATCGATGATGTTATGTATCTGTACTGGATTTAAATGATTGCGCAAGGAATCTTACTGGATGACAAACACTGGTGATAATATTAACGTTGTACGAGGAGGAAGAAACTTAATGTTTCTTCCAGTTGAAAGCAAGTCTCCTTAAGCTCAATGCGATGAAGTAATTTCGTGGGGAAAATACAAGCTGTAGTTTTTCATTAATTTTTTATCGATCTGTTCTAGAAGTATCCACAATTCATCGGTATGTATCTGTAAAAGTAATCGTTTCATATCAAGAGAAGATGAATGCAATACAAAAATTATCAAAGTCCATGCAACAAACCAAGGGTCGTATGTTCTCTAGTGAGAGACGATTTTACGTTGAAACCTAGGGTCGTTATTTATGATAATCCTTATGGAAAGTGTTAAATGGATCATTTCTTATTCATCCTAAAAGTGTAACATCGCTATGATTAAAAAAACTATTACTAGATTTCTTAACGAGTTAATTGTGCGAATGCTGATGTGGTATTGTCGTCATCGTTCTTGGATGAAATAATAGACATCATCTTCAGCTTGGCAAATATGAGCCTGTTTTGTCCTTCCCCGTTTTAAAATTCGAAGCACATTCTTTTGTCCCATTTCTTTCGCCTCCTCAGTAGTATTTTCTCAGAGGACTGTTATGCTGCTTTCACCATTTTAAATCTGTATAAGAAGAACTGTTTATGAAACATACAAGTGATTTATGACGTTTCATGTATTCAAAATATCCTAAGAATCGTTTGAATGGAGTAATGGATGGAGTAAAACGCACATTATTTTCTCATTTGAATTCGTGTGTCGACATCTGTGGAGATGGAAAGTGTTAATACTTGATATTGGATGAGAGCGACGTACCTGTGCTTGATTCTGTTGTTGGTGTCAGTGTGAGCTAGTGGAGTGATGTTGTGGGGCTGGCGTGGGTGGGGCGGGGCGGGGCGGGGCGGGGCGGGGGCGGCCTTGCGCGACCGTATCTCCTGTCGGGAGCGGCGCCAGCGGCCTCTGATTCACGGACGCTGGGCGCCCGCCGCCGGATATACCGCGTTGACAGCCGCCGCCGCCAGGAGCGTGAAGAACGGCAGGTGCGCCGAGGCCCCACCGCCGCCACTCTAGTCAACTGAAGAATGGGAATTACAGGGAGTCAACAAACACGACACGTTCTGCAGCCTCAACGACAACGCATCGGTCGCTCGATAAACACGAATATTGAGGATGATGGTAGTAACAATGATGATCATTAAACTCTTTGGAAAGAGATAAGCGTTAAATTCCAGTTATAGTTAAAAGTAGTGTCTCGACCTGCGTTGCAATCTAATATCCCCCGTCAGTTCTTTCAAAATCGTGTGAGTCTTGCTGTTGAAAAGACGCTCCTCTTCTTATAGGAATTAAATTTACAGTTGCTGCTTAAGAGATCTGGAAGGGTTTTTTTTTCAGGTTGAACAATCTATGAATGATTGAGATTCGGAGTCATAAGTCAGAATATTCAGTTTAAATAGATTTCAAAAAAGTATAAAGCATGAAGAATAGTTGAAAGGCCTATAAAAACAGAACCTCAAAGCACCAATGAATCTGACTTACACCACTAAGCATCTCCACGCACGCGCGCGCACACACACACGCACGCACACACACACACACACACACACACACACACAAACACATTTTTGCATTTTTGTCAGACTACCAAGACTTGCAGACTTAGAAATACTCTACTGAAAGTAAAGTATATAAAGTATTTAAAGAATATTACACGTAATAAGGGCGCAAATACAGTAAGATTGAATTATTGCAAATCATTTGTGTTTACTTAGCTACAAGATTGGCTGTGCCTCGCACAAGAACAACCGCTTTCTTAGACTTCGCATCTCGTACTTCACCTGCTTGTCAAGTGAACGTGCATTTGTGCATCGGCTCTGCGAAGTCATTACAAGGAGGTGCGTCTGCTTCTGTAACCCAATAACATTGTGAATGAGGAACAGGGAAATTCCATTCGAGAAAATGAGATCCTAAGATATTTAAAAGTCTAAGAAGACATTTACGTTGAAGATGAAAACGTTGCATTCCTGGAAAAATTCAGTGCTGAATAGTTGCGTGGTTTTATTGATGCGTGGTCCATCAATGAATTTGGTGTGTCTTTCTTAAGATATGACAGCCACCGAAATAGCTGTGGTGGTGGGGCACGTGCGCACCTGTGCCGCGCCGGGGCTATTCCGGGGCTGGCGCCCCGCCCCGCCCCGCCTCGCACCTTCGCCGCTGCCCGCCCTGCTGCCGCGCGCACGCGGTGAATCACGGCGGCGCGGCGCGCGGCGGCCGCGGAGAACATCCCTCCGCCCTTGAACGAAATGTCACCGCGTTTGCATCACACGCCTACTGGCATTACTTGACTGTTAGAGACTTAGGGGGCCCGCAGAGAGGGACCCCTTCCCTCATTCGCCTGGGAAGGCAGGCTGGTGATCACGTACAGCTTTTCATGACACTCACTTCCACGCTGTCTGATTTTCGCATCAGTGTCAACTCCAAGTCAACATGTCGATGTATTGAAAGTAAAATACTGCTACGAAGAACAGCCATATCGTTGATTTATCTCCCTTTTCCTAGCGAAACCCCCTTGTTTCTACTCGCTGACCCTTAGTGAAATGGCGAGAGCGCGAGTCTTCAATTGAGTCACGCTCTTGCTCCTAAATCTTATTGATATACACATTTTATGTACATACAGTATCTCGATATGCTTTATTGGATGATGAATTTAGACGTTATGAATAACTTACATCTCGTTGAGCTAGACTCTGTCTGTGACACTCACATGACACTACTCCTGGGTGTTGTCATCCAATTTGCGCTCCGGTTCACGCTGTTGTGTGATCTAATGCCTCTCTCCGTTCGGCTGAAAGTTGTTGCGCGTCGATTTTCGACGTGATTCCCTACTGCACAGCCTTATGATAGTAACGCCAGAGAAGTGTTTGCGGTGCACGAAGCCTTGCTAGAGAAACTAAGCGTTCGGCCACGTTTTATTTTACTGAATCCAGGTAGATGGGTTTGTGCTCCCTGATGCGCAGAGGTCTGAAGCGATACATATTTTGTGAGAGATTTCCTCCACAGTCAGTCAGCAGATCATTGTGGAGATCTTAATTTAGCCTCCTGATCGTCTCAGCCCTTTTGTCATTCTCATTGTACCTCAACATTTTACAGCTCAGATCCGCGTCTACAGAAAGACTCGTCCCGTTTTCCACCACACTTGAGTATTTCGTTTTCCAGTCGTTCTTGTCCCGTGTCTGTCGAACAAAACATCTTGCACCTACCCTCCCTGTCACAAGTTTGCATCTTTCTCATTTCGTGTGCGTTCGCCAGTTTCCTCTCGTCTTTTGATCTCTTCAGTCGCCAACCAATCCTGAGACATTCGCTCTTCACGCCATCTCGTTCTTTCTCGTTGGATACGATTTCCCTTCTCACTCCCTCGTCTCTTTCCTTGGACAGTGTGACCTACCGGACTTTCACGACATTCGTGTATTTCACTGTAGCTATTATCGTGCCTTCTCTGCGTTGAAAACTTCTCCACCTCTACAGTGTAAGTCATGCATCAATGAAGGAAAATGTCTTTTTTTCCTTTTGGCCTTTTGTGTGCCGCTGATCCTGTCCGCCTGCGCAGCCTCGGCACCGGTGCGTGCGTCGTGTGTTCGCAGAGCCCAAGAAGGACAAGACTGAGCAGGCCAACGGCGGGGGCGCGCTGTCTCCGTGCGGCGACGGGGCCGCGCCGGCCGTGCCGCCCGCGCCCGCGCCCGACCCCGCGCCCGCCGCCGCCTGCGCCGCCGCCGCCGCCGCCGCCGCGGCAGCCGCCGCCGCCGCAGCCGCCGCGGCGCAGCAGCAGCAGCAGCAGCAGGCGGCGGGCAGTGGAGGCGGCGGTGGCGGCGGCGGAGGAGGAGGAGGAGGAGGAGGAGGCTGCCCCAAGCCCGAACGCCCGTCCAGCCTCGGGCCTGGGAAGCTCACCCGCCGGCTGCTGTGCTACCACGGCGGCCAGTGCGGGCCGCCCGCCTCGCCGCCCAGGGGGCCCGGGAGCCTCGTCGGTAGGTGCTCTCTACCACTCTCTTCGCACCAACATTTCGCGCTTTTCCACTAAAATTGCTTTAAAACCCTGGAGAGAAGGTGAGGAATGCACGCCATACTCTTGACATCACTCGACTGCTCTTACAATGAAATGTTTCGTCGTATTTTGACTAAAATTTTGAAAATTACGCCCACGTACACAATCAGGCTCGTACATCTGACAACCATCGTAACATGCCCAAACGAAATTTTACTCAGGTAACGATGTTAGCGGCATATGGTAGTTAATACCAGACTACAGTAGACGAAGGAATATTATACTAGCGGAATTAGCGATGTGTGGTGTGTTTGATGGCAACTATTTGGTCTTTTCTATTTTCGAATACCTTTTAACTGGTGTTACCTTCAGATGTTCTGAAGAAGCCCAGAAGAAATTCCTGCCGGGTTTGAACTTCAACCAGACAACACCGACCAAAAACAGCCTTTTGAAATTCACACCCGACTGACTGCATGTGTACATATTTGAATGAAAACCTGTCTTTAATAACTTTTAGTTTTGAAAGGTGCCTAAAAACTCTGTTCTTAGCCCTTTGCATGGGCCTCCCAACTCTCTTCTTGACTCTTTGGCTGGCTTCACTTCAAGACCTCCAAGAAGTATTCGGGTTCTTAATACAAATTTGCTTAGTAGTTTAAGTAACACTTCTTGTTGGTGGCTGGACACATATGATCGCACGCGCCAGACATTTACAGACCCTAGAGCGCAAGACCAAGATACCGTAATCGCGTAATTGCCCTCGCGTTTAAATTTATAAAATGAATAGCATGAACAAATCTCCAGAAGATGAGAAATACTTAAGAGAAATATCGTATAGGTCTTTCGCAGTTGCGCCGTCGTGATGACGAGAAAGAATACAAGTTCGTTTCTTATCTAAAATACGTTGCAATTGGAGGTGCCTGTGAAATACATTCGAATTTTAAACTTGGTTTTCGTGCATCTTTTTACGTATGTTATTTTAACTTGTAAGAAAATAAGTAATGAAATGCTACATCAAATTTTGGGAAAGATTATTTCATTTCATTATTTGTTTCCATGTAAATCGTGCCGGTTTACATTAAGCGTTTTTACTCTTAAATTGTAGTGAAGTGTTAGTTATATGCGTGAACATATTAGTTTCTCGTGCCTTTGTGTATTTTTTCTAAGTCTTCGCGGCTTACGTGTTGGATCCAATCCCTGTTGTATCTCTTTGCACCTCCTCATCAATTCGATTTGGCCAGGGCTCGTCACTGCAACTGTCGTCAGTGCACTGAAAATAGCTGATCGATTTTCAGCCGGAGTTGCACCATTGTCCGACTTCTGCCAAGTTGTATTGCGCTGTTCCGTGAAATGAATTAAGATGTGCCAAGTTACGAAAACATTCTAGATTAACGAAAAACCTGAATGGAAATGATTTCACAGCGCCAAATTACACATGACAATAAGTTATTAAAACATTTAACAACATTTAATTATGACGAATATCTCTTAATCTTTTTATCTTCTAAACACAACCTCCGGTGTACTTCAGAAACGTCAGCAACACAACTTTATTTATATTTCCTAAAAGGATGAATGCAAATGAATAACTTTCTGACGATTAAAGCCACAAAACTTGATACAAAGTATTGCCATCAAATGTATATATTATACTGTATTCTTAACTACTGATTTTGCGCACACTCATGCTTGTAGAGCTTTTAATACTAACATAACCTAAGCTTATTTCGGGTACACACATGTACATATTATTTAGAACCTTGTCTTTTAGAAAAACTTCTTGTAAATATCTTTGTCTTCATTTCTTACGTATTAAATTTATTACTTACTGAAAAGCCCGAAAATGAAAATGGAAAAAGAAACGAAATTTATTGTCAAGGATGCATTACCTACTTCTATACTGAAGAGGAAAATTGTTCTCTGAGGTTTGTTTTCATTGTTCAGACTTTGAGCTTCGTCGTTGCTGGTTGATTATGAATGAGTGAAGTTTGTGATTTGTCTTAGTTTGTAGAAACAAACGTAATATTCACCACGTTTCTGAAGGATAGCGTATCACTGTGAATTGTCTTAGTTTGTAGAAACAAGCTTAGTATTCACCCGCTTTCAGAAGGATTGCCTATCATTGTCGTTGAGTACAACACAAAGACCCTTTTTTCAATACCTTTTCGTGAAAGTGGAAGTCTTAGAATAAAAGAGAGGATAGTGAGTTTTGGTCTCAACTATGTGAAAATCACTTGCGACATCTGTTTTTTGTGAGTTATTCGTTATAACCCAATGATTTAATGTTTAAATTAATTGATGAAAGTATTCGGTGTTATCTGTTCAAGAAACAAGTCCCATATGGCAGTAAGTAAAAATCTTAATTAATGGATTACACACAGTAAGCGAATAATGTGAAACAAGTTTTTTTATTATTATCAGTTCAGGAATAAATTTCAGTGGGAAATGGAAGATATGAAAATGATGATTGAAGCAACTTCTACTTCCTCCCAAAGGGAAAGGGTTGAAACGACGAGTTTCAGTTGATAAACTGCTGTAATAACGACGATGACAAAGGTTCTCGGAAGTGTTAGCGCGACCTCTTGCATCGCCCTGCATCGCCCTGCATCGCGCCGCGCCGCGCTCTGCCTCTGCCCGCAGGCTCCTCCGCGTCGGACCCCTGCTCGCCCGCGGGCGGCGGCGCCGGGGGCGGGGGCGGCGGCGACTCGACGCCGCCGCCGCCCGAGCGGCAGGTGCCCGGCTGCGCCCCCGCCCCCGGCCACGGCGGCGGTGGCGGCGGCGGCGGCGGCGGCGGCGCGCCCTCCGGCGGGTCCGGGGGGCCGGGCGCCCCCGCTCCGGGCGGCGGCAGCCTCACGCTGTCCGAGCTGCCCGAGCCGCCCATCCCCGTGTCGGAGATCGGGCCCATCCCGCCGCCGCCCATGTTCTCGTCGCCCAGCCCCACCGCGCTGCAGGCGGGCTTGCAGCACCGGCCGGGCTGCGCGGCGCACCTGCAGGCCGGGCCCCCGCCGCAGCAGCAGGGCCACCACGGCCCGCACGGCTCCCACGGCCCCCACGGCCCCCACGGCCCCCACGGGCCACACGGGCCGCACGGGCCGCACGGGCCGCACGGGCCGCACCCGCACCACGGGCCGCACGGCTCGCACCCCATGGGCATGCAGGGGCCCCCGCAGCACCTGCTGCCGCCGCACGCCCACCCGCACGCGCACCCGCACCGCGTAGACTACATGTCCTACGAAGGTACGCCCCTCCCCTCCCCAACCCTCCCCCTCCACTCCCCTCGCCCCTGCGCCAACAGCTGCCGCAGCCGTTTCCAACTGCACCCGCGGCCACTCCCACATCGCCGCTTCGTGCCTCAAGACCTACGAACGGTCCCACTTATTTTATCAGCCTTTCAAGACACCAAATAATATACTTCTTTAATGTCAAGTTTTTAAAGTGTCTTATTAAAGAAGGCTGACATTCGTCCAATAGATACGTTCAATTATTTGATGCCTGTAGTATCCCCTTCGGCTTTTATTCTGTAATGAGAGGTACTTGGGCACATGAAAAAGTGCCTTCAAGCTCGCCATCTTAGTGACAAGATGCAGCTGCTCATTCCGTATTGCCATTTGTGCCGTCGGTTTGGTCTGCCTTCTCGAGGCGGGTTGCGAGTTAATTCTACCGCCCTGCGCTTCTCGAAGGGTAAGACCCTTTTGGAACCTGGTCATAGCTCTTGCGCTTGATTGAGTTGTCACAAGTTGGGCAGTTGGAAATGTCTGCAGTTGGTGGTGGTGGTGGTGATGGTTGTTTAAATGGGGCCTATTGTGTGCAGCTAGAGAGGTTCTCGGTTCGCCCAAGGTTTTGAATAAAGGAAAGAGGATTCAGGTTGAAGGGCAATCGAGAACTCGCTCAAAAGAGCTTACTGTGAATACGAGGCTATTCCGAGTCTTAATAATTCAAGTGAAGATGTCATTTTCACAACTTCACCATTCATTGGTTCTGGTGAAAATAAATACTGTTATATTTCGAAATTTTCTTAACCTAAAGCAGCGTTCGTTTGTGAAAGAGATTTTTCCAAAATTGTGTTTGTTTTCGCCTTGAATGCATTCGATGCTTCATTAATTCACATTCTTGCAAAGCGTTTTATTTGTTTTATCGTCCAAATTATTTTCGAAATATGTTAAATAAAATATTGTATATCAGATTCACATTCTTTTATCTCATATTCTTTCATTAGATTGGATTATCTTTTTCTCGGAAGTAATTTTTGCATACTTCTCAAGAGAAAATTTGTGGTCATTAGGACATCCTTTTTCTTCTATTAATTGAGTTTCCAAACACTGCGCGATTTAGATGGACAGATGTTTGGAAAGCCGGCTTACAGACGTAGTCCATGGCTCTAAGCGTAAAACGCCTGCCGCCTGAAAGGAAGAGTTTGTGTTGGAAGTTGGTCGATCGGAATAGCCCCGCTGCCTCTGTGTCTGTGTTGTGTCCGTGCCCGACTGTTTCTTTGCAGCAGCAGCAGCAGCGGCGGTGGCGGCGGCGGCACTTGAGGTGCAAGGCTTGCGCCCGCGGGCGCCGCCGTCAGAGGGCGCGTGTGCCACGCCCCCCGCCCCCGCCGGCGCGAGAAGACCGCTCGCTCCCCCATAGCATGACCCCATGCCCTGGATTGTGCATGACCCCACCTCCACCCCACCCCACCCCCACCCCCCGCTGTGCATGCGTACCCGGCGGGCGCCCGCTCGGAGACTTCGGTGTCCGCCGCATTTGCGCTGTTTTTGGCTTTTCATTCGCTTTTTTTCAAACTTCGGCTTTTGTATTTAATCTGCGTTTCTGTACCCGTATGCAATTCTTTTATCTATCCCGGTTATTTTGCTTATTGTTTAAAGCTATCTTCATCTCTTATTTAAAGCTTATTGTTATTGATATTTGTTGTATTTGTTGCGCAAGTGCGATGGATATATTGTTTATTTTATTATGTATTGGAGGAACATCTTTTTGTGTTCGTTTCATCTGAATCTGCTGTTTGATGTACGGGTCTCACAGTAAATGACTTGTTGCTAAACCACGTTTATGATCAGTGCAGATAGCATGAAACGAACTCTGAAAGGACGTTCAGCCGTTGGCTAAGACGAAGGGAAGATGTGTTGCCGTCGCTCGTTTTCTTTATGAATTCTGTTTAACAAACAACTATCGGTCTTATAAATCTTTCGCTGCAACTTCTCAGCATCAAGTAAGTGTTAATGATGCTCACTTTGGGGTAACATCGAAATAAATGAGAACGTGAATGGCTTCACAGATTTTTCTTTACGAACACTCAATTAAGAGTTTGTTTTAGAATTTAATTCGGTATTTTGGCTCGATGAAATGTAGTGAAAGCGTAGTGAAGAAATGCATATGTTAGAAATTATGTTTCTTAATAATATTTAGGCTAACTTAAAATAATGTAGTAATCAATATAAATTGACAAATGCTTCGAAGACTTATTAAGAACCCTTACGTTAATATTGAATATTAATGATTAAGGAACGGAAATTTATTGTAATAAAAAATGCAAAATATGTACATACATATGTACTTATTTTTTCCAAAATATACAAGAAAAAATTTAAAAAAATATGTAAAATAAAAATTCATTATTGTGTTTAAAACTCTTCTCTATAAGCATTTTGCATTTTACAACGTCTCCGATCAATTTTTAACAGGATTCGGAGTGGCTAAAAGTAGGTTCTATCTCAACAGATGTAATTGTACTCTAGACTTTACCACATATAAGAATTTTATTCGAAATATAAAATACGTTCATAGCATATATTACAATGATTACGAGGAGCCGATGTACAAGCGAATAGTAGTAACGTGCAGGGAGTGATGGATCCCGGGGGAGGGGGTTAAAGAGTAAATACCCCTCCCTTCAAATCGAACAACGTGGCAAGACAATTTTCTGTAAAAAATATTCGTTAGTTTTCGATCGAGTAACAACTTTGCTGCTTGAAACAGGAGCAAGCACGTGGTTGAAGTTACTGTTGTTCATAAAAATCCGTTCATCCTTGTTCCAAGTACGCAGCAAGCGGCGGGGGGGGGGATAAGTTTGACAGTTAATGGCGAAGATATATTGGTCATGTAAGCGCAGCAGCATGATATTTGATTTATAAGAAAGATAATTCCGTAACACATATTGCAAACAACCATCCGGAATGTTCCGTTTCGACGTATAAATATAATAAAATTTAACGGAAAACGAAATTCGTATATAATATGAGGTCAAATATGTAAAAATATGTAACTATACGAAAATATGTGAAAATATGTAAAATAAAAATAGTTCTAATTCATTCGGAACGTCTTGTAAACTCTAAAAAATATAATTGAATGCAAGTATCTAGTTCCTGTAAAAACCGGTAATTACATGGAAATCCGTTCCCTATTAATGATTATCACTTCCAGTGAGATTCAATATTTCTACATCATTCGCTGTTTGTTATACTAAGACATTATACTCACATTATCAAATGGTATTTAAAGTGTAAGCGTATTATTCTATGATCGGTTTCTGAGATATGTCTTAATTAAAATTAATTTGTGATGAATAAAGAGAGGGTCTTGAGAAGTAAACTTTGTCATCTGATGAAAATCTGTTTCCAGCGAGACTTATCGCCACTTTTGAGCAATGAAGAAGGAAAAAAAGACGCATTGTAAAGCAACTTAGATTATACTAAAACTATACGTCCGGAGATTAAATATTTTAAGTTGCTTTCTGTATTACTCCAGTGGATTGATAACGTATCCAGGTATCTATGGTTTGCATATTCGACGTATTTAATGTTCATTTCTTGAGAAAAAAAAACAGTTGTTCAGTTCGTCACATAAGAATAATTTCCCTCGTACAATCTGATACTTTAGAATGATAGAACAGGTATTCTTAGCAGGTAGGATCATTCATGGAGGTGAACCTTTCATATAATCTGGGTAATTCTTTTAAGGTATTACCACAATCGTTAGAGCGTGTAGGTCCATTAGCAAATTGGATTTTTACTGTTATTTTTATACCTTAGTCTCGTACTTATTTTGACCATGATATATGACAAACGTTATCTCTGTAAATATTGTACAATATGTACTTCGCAATGAAATGATGTTTGAAACTTAACTGAGAGGTAAATTTGATTAATGAGTGATAGGCGTGAGTGATTTTAAGTGGTGATCAAGTGATTGTCTCGTCCATCCCAGACAGGGAATGGAAAAGGGGATACGATCGCACAGCGTTCTATTGTGCAATGGCTGTGGAATTGATTGAACAACGGAGACGAATGGATTAGATTAGTGGTTCCTAAGAGCAAAGAGCGTAGTTAGCTTTCTCCGATTAAATTTTCACAACTATTTGTCACTTACAATTCTTTAGGATAATATGGACAACTTAGTTTGTTTGAATACGTTGGGATTTTTCCCATAGAAAGGAAAGTAGAATGGGTAATGGAGCACTTGCGTATCTCACGTTGGAGTGAAATTGAGAGTTTTTAACGCGTAAATATTATTTAATAAATTATTACGTCCATATTAGGGTTGCACAGTATTGATGCTTAAACCGCCAATCCTACGCTGAGGACCAATTATAAAATTTCGACGAATCTTTTCTTGTTTCTTAAACACGTATTTATGTACGAAAGAAATCTCACATGTAATCGAAGGTGAGCACAAAGCAATCCAAGAATACGCGTGTTCTGTATAGACTTTTTGCTTATGGTATTCATTGAAACAACGTACTCTTAAAAAATATCACATTCACGATGACGTAGTCACCGGATAGTCGTGTTTAATCGCTTTGGGCATGTGTATCCGTCGTATTTTGAATCCTAAATTTTATGGAAGGTAGTAAGAATTCTAGCTTCACTAATATCGCCAATCACTTTACTGAACAAGTGATGCATTTTTACTTTCTCGCATAGTACATATGTACTGTAGAGAAAGTTGTGTGATGCTCCAGCGAAAAACGGCAATTTTTCTGCAGCAAACTTTTTCCTATTACCGAAAAACTGGATGATTCTTATTCCTATAGTTAGTTAATTACTTCTGCGTGAAGTAATCAGAATCCAGTTTTGTGGGTCTTTGATACCCAAAAATTGATTTTCGGCAAAAACATCCGTCTGTCTGTTTGTGAACAATCTCCAAAATTAGATCTTTAATAGTGGTTGTGTACATGCTTTTTAAAATATGGGCTTTTCGGCGTGATTTTGTGTGAAATAACAGCAAATTTAAAATCAAGATTTTATCAAAATTTGCTCATTTTTTTCTTTAAACTTTTTGTATGGATAGTGTACTGAATAAAATGACATCAAAGCCATTTTGATGTCTTTTATTTTTCAAAAATTACAATTTTTTTGGTATCTCTCGCGTCATTTACACTACGACCATTTTTTGTTCATTATTGCATTTGCGAACGCAAATGGTTCAAATAATTCCTGATGAAGTTTCTCGAAAACTCAAAAATTTTGCTGTGAATACGAGCTCAAAATTGTGCGTTTTCAGAAACTCGCAAGCGACATTTTCTCGAGAACGGCTCCAAATTTTTGATTGAAAATTTGCATATAGGGCCGTGTTTTACTCTTTTATAATATTATTACAGTTATATTCAATTCTTCTGTTAGGGGACCGAAAAATTGAAAAAATGTAAAAGAAAATATGAATTTTAGGCGCCGCTAGGTAACAACTGAGAAGAGTGGGTTACGTCGAAAAGCTAGCCTAGAGACGCATGAGAAACAATTTTTTCCATGATGTACAGAGGTGATGATTTGTTCATAGTTCATAATTGTAAAGCCAAATGACTTATATTAAGATGTTGGCTGCATTGCCCTGAGTGTTTGAGCATGTTTGTTGGGGCTGGGTTGTGACGGGGGCCGGGGGCTGCCCGCAGAGCCGTCGGAGGACGCGGACGGCGGCTGCGCTGAGGACGAGGACGACGAGGACGACGAGGAGGAGCGCTACCCGTTCCGCGTGCCGCAGCCCGACCCCAGCATCGACACGTCGCGCGTCGAGGAGATCCCCGCCAAGGTGAGTGCCTGGACTAACACATGGTTTTGCGTTTCTGTACTTTTAAAAAAGATACGTTTCATCCCAATTCTCTCCGTACTGTGTTCAGTTCTTACTTTTTTCATGACGATATTTTTTCCTTAATACTTTAGTATCGTTTTCTGTGTTTTATTTTACGCATATTTCATTATTCTCTGGGCATTTTTAGCATGTTGATCTATCGTATCTTCAGAATTTTATTAAAATCTACGACCTTCAAGCTTGATTGTGTTTATTTCCTTATCACCTTTGTTCCGTGTTATTTTTGCATCGTTTGTGAGTATAATTGTCATGTGTAACTGTTTTAGCTTTTTTATTTATAATGTGTTCTTCCTGTGTTGTTTTAGTTTCTACACCTATTCATGAAACATTTTTTTGCAATTGTTTCTGAAATCCTTTCCTTTTCCTGATAATGAAAAAATCCCGAAAAGGCTAGTGGTAGAATTGATTAAAAATGGCGATTCACTCGTACAATTCATTTGCGCTATGGGACGCATTTTCTAGTAATTTTGATTTCACGTGATAGTCGATACATGCAGAAAGCCAAATGTGTGATCGACGTGTCTATTATCCTTCTAGACATCGCTCCGCAGTGATAAACTTACGATAGTGGACGGACATGTAAAGTGACTGGTGATAACGCGATTGAGCTATCGGGTATTACTGGGAGATCTTTCTAGTCACTCTTCGGGTCATACGTTCATCGCCTGAAGTTGACGATAACCAGGCGAGCGACCGATAACCGCGTTTGCGAGGGAGATGACAGAATGGTAGACATGCCTTAGGCGGGGTAGGGTGGGGCGTGGGCTTTCGTATAGCCCCGAATTGATGCGCAGATGTTATTGAGCGGTTTCGGGGCAAGGTTTCGATCGGGTACCGTATTTACGAGGGTCACTTCAGAACTCATGGCAAGTGTGTTTCACAGTAGTGCAGCTCGGGCACGAAATTTTAAATTACAATTTTTGCATGTGATCTAAATGTATTGGGTTAACCTTCACACAGACTGATATCCGGAACACACACATACTTCAAAAGAAAGGCGCCCACAGAAATGTAGTTTAATTTATTACGTGACCGTGACAAGATAATGATCGCGGCCTCATTATTCCTGACTTCCAAAATTGCTTACTTCCATTTCTAAAACAAAAGAATGAAATAGTTATGACATTATAACTATTTCATTCTTTGGTTTTAAAAAAATGTAGAAAATCGTCTCATTCTACTCTATAATACGATATGGATAAGAATTGTTAATTTGGCAAGATCAGTTAGATAAGTTAGATAGGTTTATATAGGTAAGGTTTATTTATTTGTGGAAAAGGATGTTTAGATGCCAACAATGAAATAGATTCAATGGAAGAAAGATCTTTCTCCAAAAAGTTAAAAGATGAAATTTTCAGCAGCTTTGTAGAAAATCTTTTTTTATTATTATTATTTTTTTAATTTAAGGTCGCATCAACAGCTAGGTCATTAGCGACCACTATTAGATTGAAGTGTAGGGGAAACTGTAGGAAGAACACGTATGGATAACACAGAACGCACACAAACGTCCATGCCCGAGGCGAGTCACGTAAGTAGTATACGTGAGAGTACAATTCGTAAATGTTATCATTTAAATATCAAATTTTGACGAACAGACTTCATTAAGAAACAAATCGCCATCTTCAAGGAAAGAGTCGAACATTTTTTTAAACTTTTGCAATTTTGGAAAATTTACGAGGTTTAAATGAAAATCGGATCGGTGCCATCCGTAAGCTCGTAATTTGAACTATTTGAGCAAAACACTTACAAAAGAAAGTTGTAGCCATTCTTGAGAAAATTTTGTGCCCTAGCGGCTTCATGCAGTGTACCCGAAAATTAAAATATTCGTTTCAAAATCGTGAGACCTTCACCTTAGCCAAGTCGATCGAGGAATACCTATTATGGTGAAAATCCTGTGTGCGATTTAGCAGCTAGTATTCACGGTCGGACGTACGCATGGCAGACATACACTTCATAAAACCCCTTTTTCGGTATCAGGGACTCTCAGAGCGCGTATGTCCGTCAAAGCGTCATTGAAGTTACCCAGCATTTACTAGAAAGTAAAAAATCATTTGATAGAGGAGTGTCGTGACATAACCTTAATTGAGATAAATTGCCAATGGCCCTTTACGTCCTATCTTAAGGGTCTTTACCCACAAGTGATCAGGTAGGTCTGTCCACTCCTATCTCAAGACGATGTGTTTCCAAAAGGTAAATTGTTTATTGAGTTCACGGTTAGTACGCATCGTTTATTGTATTCACAATTGCAATATTGAATGTGGTTTCATAGTTTGAGTCTACAGCACCTAGCACTCTCAACTCCGGGTGGAGTATGATGAAACGATACTTGTTTTCCTCTGACGATAAGGAATGAAAAATTGTAGGCACTTGAGGTGGTAGGATGTAGTGATCGCAAATAAATCCTTCACTTGATGAGATCGCCATGTCCTATTTGGCAGGGGAAATTGTCTTTACTATGCGACAGAAGATCAACATATTTTATTTGGGATTTTCTGCAGAGTCTTTCAATCTTTCCATTTCCCTTTTCATCTGCCTTTCCAATTAATCGTCTGCTTTGACTTAATACGTTGTTGCTTATGAGACGGGGAAGGAATAAAACGTATATTTATGCTTAAAAAAATATTTTTTTAGTATATAAATGGCAAAAATTGTCCTATGAATATAACATGAGTTTTTAAATATAGTACGTGCCTTCGTACCTTGTTTAAATGTACGTAAACTTTTGGTCCTTCCTCGTCTAATTTTTAATTTTGTGTTTATCATATTAGTGAACAAAAGACTGCGCAGTTATCAGCACCTGAACGTCCATGCAACCCGAAGTACCTGCCAAGTTTTACGAAAAATCACTTTTTTCTTGGTGTTTGTTATACGTTTAATTGTACCTGACTGTTCCCGACTTGATTGTCTTGTGTTCCACAGCCATTTAATGTTTGTGTATATAAATGTGTCGTGTTACGTGTTTGTTGTATGTATTTTTGAGCGCCCTTTCGCGGCTGTATTCATTTTACGTAACTCCTTGCTGAATGTGGGTATGTGACCCGTTATACAGCGGTGTGTTGAGGAACAACTGCAACGAAACGCCTACTTACACTATCGGAAATTTCTAAAATCTCGAAATATTTATTTCCATAAAATTGTAGTTGGGAGAACAGTTTCGAGTTCTGTTTCAAATTGCGTTAACAGAAATATATTATGGTATTTAGAGAATAGATTAAAATTGCTAATTTCATTGAACATGGCAGGAGGGAGATTCTGTATTTTCGAACGGCTATGTTAGTTGAGCATTTGTTTCGGATAGAAATTAATTCCTTTACAATTATTTAGAATATTTTATTTTGGAATAGCTTAGTAGAATTATAAAAAAATCTAGATTTAAATCAGTACGCAATAAAATTAATTCAATGATCAGGGTCGAAACTAGGAAGAATAGAACGTTCCCATGGAAAACATTATTTTATACTTATTAGAATATCCATTTAAGTGCTATTTCGTACTTTAATTCCCACTTTAATCTAATTAAGCGTGATCCAAATTTGTTAGAAATAGTTGTAAAAATGTATTGAATGGTCAAAGGCATTTGTTCATTTATACTGCAATATTTCTTCTTTATTTAATGTTACGTTTTTATATTGGTCAGAACTTCACGGAAAATTGCTTGCTTGCTTGATTAAAGAGAAATTTGTTGAAATAATTACTCACCAGACTGGTCATATCTAATATACTTCATTTCCCATGGGCGATAGCTCCTTCGTGTATTGCAGCTGTTGGTTTTATATGAACGATGTCAATCGAAGTTCAATGACGGGCGTAACGAATCGATTGGGTTCCGCATCTAAATGTCGGCTGCTAGCAGTAGAAAGATAAATATAAAGAGCTGTGAAAGAGATATGTCCAGATTGGTTAGAGGGAAATCAATCTTGCGTGGGAAGTGAAGTTACGGAAACCGGTGGCATTCATCCCCTCTTCTTCCGCGCCCCCGTCGTCCCTACCCTTGTTTATTTCCCCGCCTCGTGCCCTTGTGTCAAACTGTCTCTCACTCCCACTCTCCTTCCGTGTGTTGCCCCGCCCCCTGCCCTTTGCTCACAGCCTCGGTACGAACTGCTCTCGTGCTTCTCTCCCATTCCCTACTCCCTGAGATGGAGCGTGTTCGGAAAACGTTAGGGCGATGTACGTAGAGTTTGAAAGGAGCCGTTCCATTGGCGCGGGGCCGAAGGGTGGTCGTTGAGGGTCGCCGCCGCCCGCGCCCCGCCCGCGCCCCGCCCGCGCCCCGCCCGAGCCCGAGCCGTCGCGTCAAGCGGCGCGCGCGCAGGCTGACTGCAGGTCGGCTGCGTGGCGGTGCGGCGTCGGTGGCGGTGGCGGCGGCGTGGGCGGCGGCGTGGCGTGGCGGGCGCTGCACCTGCACCAGCAGCACCAGCAGGCGGCACCAGCAGCCCAGCAGCTCCGGCCGCCGCCCGCGGGCAGCTCGCCGCCCGTCGCGCGCGGCCGGCCCGACGGCCGCCCCGACGGCCGGGCTGACGCCGCCGCCCCCGCCCCTCGTGCGCAGGAGCCCAAGTTCGGCGCCGTGCCCCTCAAGAGCGCGCTCAAGAAGAAGGGCGCGCCGCCGCACGCGGCCTCGGGATGCGGCGCGGACGGCGGCGGAGGCGGCTACGGCGGCGGAGGCGGCGGCAGCGGAGGCGGAGGAGGAGGCGGCGGCAGCGGACCCGGCACGCCCCAGAACACCCCCACGCAGGAGAGCCGGCCGCTGGCGCTGCGGCAGGAGGGCCCGCACGCCTCTTTCAAGTGAGCTCGCTACCTCGCCCACTTACCACTCTTACCTTCTAAAACGTCCGCCCTCTCTAACGAGGGCCTCCCCCCTTTGCGTTAAAATTTCATTTCACTTGCAAGTTGCTATTGTAGACACCTTTGTTCTAACCTTCCTCTTTTATGTATTTCTAACCACAGCTTTGTATTACAGAATCTTAACTTTATTTATTTACAGTTTGTATATTTTCCGTTTCAGTTTGGATTTGATTATTTTTCATTTCCCCCTTTTTTGCCTTTTTCTTTCTTCATTTTCCCTTTTTCCCCTAATTATATTTTGTTTTCCTCTATCTCGTATAAAGCCATTTTATTTTATGAAGAAAAATATTAATAAATGAATCAAATGCGGATTGAGCTTTTGAACATCTACTCCATCATATTTTACTCCTATTCTAAAACCCCAATTGATGCTATTCCTTTCATTATTTTCCATAAAATTGGTTAATAATAAGTGTCTGTAGGTTGTGGAGATAATTAACCACGAAAAATATGTACCCCATCAAACTACAAATCATCCGTATAAACACGCAAATATCATCCAGCGCAAAAATTCTTCTGCACTTTTACTGGATATTGTTTTCTGTAATATTTTGACAAACACAGACTTGATATTTTCATTTCAGTGAAAACTTTTATTTATCTATTAAAAAAATATTTTTAGTTTATTTGGTATTTTTGTCATATAATGTAATACTTGTACTATTCATTGATCAGGAAGTGAATAATATTAATTCAGGACTCAATTTTTTAACATTTCTTAATACCACTCTGATTACTCATCCATATTCTTCATTGTCAGGGATGATATTTCTATAAGTGTTTTATTTCCTTGACCCATACTTGCCTTATGTAATTGTGGAGAAAAGTATAGTGTAGATAGTGTACTGCTTGTGCCTAACCCATTGCTTATTTGTCTTGTGCTGGTCAGACGGCCGTCTTCGCGGCCTCGAGTCAGGATAAGGTAAATATCAATTCCTTCCTTGCAGCTCTTGCCTCGTGTGTACTTTTGTGCTCCAGTATATCCCGTGAACATCAATTTAAGATGCTGTGCGTACAAAATAAATTGTGACCATGATTTTTTAACTTGTTTGCTTGCAATGGCCATAGTGTGGGTTGACAAACTATAAAGTTTGACTATAGGCAAACTATAAAGTTTGTGAAAAACTATAGATTTCATTACACTACTTAAACAGAAGATACTGTAAGAAAAAAAAAATTGTTGGTGTATGTTGTTGTTATGTTTTATTTATAGATTTCATTACAGTTACCTACTACTGCATGAACCTTATCAGTTTGTAAACAGTGTGTTCCTTATGAATAAAATAAATGTCTCAATTTTGACTTCTTAATTTAAATTTAATTTCAATACCCCTTTTGTTTAGAGATATAGAAATATGGATATAAGACTTTCACTCTGTTACTACTTAACAATAGTTGTCATATTCCTTAAGATATGTAAACAGTACACTTACACATATCTACGGTTATAAAGAACACAAGTAACGGTTACAGTGGGTGCTTCGGTTGCAGTGCCCGGCCAGTTCGCTTTGGTCTGACTCTGCCTTGTACTATTGAGAACAAGGAGAATGCACGGCCATATATCATCCGAGAAGATGGTGATGGAGATGCAGGTGACGGACCTGTATTGTATCGAGATGATGATGACGAAGAAAGTAAGTACACCCATAAAAGTTGAAAAGAATTAATTAAAAGAAAATTTGGGAACTAAAGTAAACTGTTGTGGTTATTAAAATCAAATGGAAAATATAAATTATTGCCCTTGGTAGATTATTTTCTTCAAGAGTTCAAACAAACAGCCTGCTTTTGTTTTGATGAATTATAAAATAATTCACTACTTCAATATACAATTAATTAGATTATTCAGCTGTTAAAATTTTAATATGTAGGTAATGTAGTTATACCGCAATTATAGTATCTTTTCTTTTAAAAATGTGGGGTACCTAATAATTCATAACATTCGATTAAAATATATTCTTGTTTGTGATACAAGTAATTAATTGATAGTGATGTATGAAAAGTAGTCCCATCTTTGTTGAGATCTAAAGGCTGTAGATATTAAGAAGGAGTATAATTTTCTTGAGCTATCAACAATTACACTATATATTTAATAGTTGTTGTCAGTTCAAGAAATGATACTTCTTCTCGAAATAGCCTTGCAACAATCACATGATTTAACAAGAGTAGATTATAAATAAAAGAAACAAACAAACAGAAGTAACTGTAGAGTCAAATTATTCAGAGCTGTACTGGCCCTGTGCGCAGGTCGGCTTGCTGCCAAGATTGCGCGCAAGGACAGTCTGGCCCTGAAATTGGCTCTGCGTCCCAATCGTCAGGAACTAATAGCCCGCAACATCATCCATGAGGAGAGCGAAAATGAAAGAATGGAGACAAAAGAAGCTATTGGTGCACGGCTTATTCGGTGAGTTACAATGCAGCTTTTTATCAATAGCTTTCTTAACTAAAAAACTTATAATGGAAAGATTTAAAAATTAGTGCCTGATTAACTGGAAAACTGATTGAATTTTCTTGCTTGTTACAGGCGACTTAGTATGCGACCAACACAGGAAGAACTAGAAGAAAGGAACATTCTTAAGAGTAAGTCTCTTAATTTATTTATTCCTAATCAAAAAGAAAAGTTTTAACTTCCCTTGATGTTACTGAAATAAGAAGTTTTTAAGGAATGTTCATAGTTTCAATTTATGAAATCAAATTTTTTCAAAAAATCTTATTTATTTTTCTGCTTAATAAGAATTGTTAGTATTGTATTCCTACTGAAACATTTGTTGCTTAGATACAAGAACAGATGAGTACATATGATCAACAAGATCAAAAAGTTTCCAACAACACAATAAACCAATAATAAAGAATTGGAGCTCTGACGTTGTGCTTTGATAATTAATATTTAATTAGTTCTCAATTTCCATAACATCATACTCCTGGGTTTTACATTATGAACAGTTTTAGGAGTCAATATAAATTTTTATAACCAATAAAAAATATTTCATATTTTGTGGTTTTAAAGCAATGTTTATGTTGTTCTGTCATACATTCATGAATATCAATGCATCAAAAGAAAAATGTGCAGTGTTATATATTGTGATGTGCTCTGTGCAGAACAATCTGCAGCAGAAGAAAAGAAAATGAAAGAGGAGAAAAAACGCATGCTGCTGAGAAAGCTCAGTTTCCGACCCACTGTGGAGGAACTGAAAGAAAAGAAGGTAAAAAAAATTAGAGTTGCATTGTTTTTATTTTTACTCTATATATCCACAATTATTTGTCATTGTGAAGTTGATTTTTAAGAGATATCTATCCCCCAACACAAAGTAGTTTGTTTAATAATGCATTTTCCTGTAAAGGAAAGTGGTATTGCTGCTGAGCAGCAACAGTTACTAGTTCCTCATAGTTAATGAGATGTGAATTTCAGTCCTTAAGTTAGTAAACAATTAACTTTTAGTCAAATACCTACAAATTTCCTCTTACAGCTCCACAGTTTGAATCATAATATTTTCGTGTATTATCTGTGGGGACTTGATTTTACTCTTATTGTGTGCATTCATTTTTGCGAAAGAGGTAAGTGAAGGCTTTCATTCTGTAAAATGGAGCAAGAGCTTGGGGAGAAGTATGAAACCTTACCTCTACTGTACCACATCTTCAAGTTTGTTTAAATGTTCATGATTTGTAATAAATATTAGTATTAGTATTATACTATTAGCAATAAGCTTTGTAATCGTATCTAATTCTTACTCCAAATATAAATCCTGGAATAACTTACAACATGTATAGCATTCAATATAGTGTAAATTGTAAAACCTATTTTCCATTTATTTATTTAAACACTTTTCTTTACTTCTGTGAACTGTACTTTGCTTTGCAATATATTGAAGTGTGTTATGTTTGTTTGTTTATGTAGATCATTCGATTTAATGATTATATTGAAGTCACTCAAGCACATGAGTATGATAGGCGAGCCGATAAGCCATGGACAAGGCTAACTCCCAAGGACAAAGCTGCCATTCGCAAAGAGCTAAACGAGTTCAAAAGTTCAGAAATGGAAGTACACGAGGATAGCCGACACCTTACAAGGTATGTACAAAAGAAATCAGTTATTATTAGTGTTTATTAAATATTTACTTACACTAAAGGTGGTCTAGAAATATCGAAGTTATCTTGTAATTCTCCAAGCGCAGCAGTGTTTTTTTTTATTTTCTTAAAGATGTTGCTTTATCAGTGAATCGAAATAAAGTACCTTAAGAATATTTTTAGATCTTTTAAAAACTTTTGATATTATTGTCCATAATGTTTGGCTAGACCATAACCTTCATACGGGATTCGTGGTATTGCCTTAGATTGGATATCCTCTTACATTAAACATTGTTCACAAAGAGTAGAAATACCGTTCTAGCATGAATGAACACTTTTTACACTTCTTTCCATTTCTTTGCCAATTGAACATGGTATCCTGGTACTAGGCCCTATCCTTTTTCTCTATATGTAAACAATATGCTCTTGTCTGATAGAAATGAAAGAACAGTTCTGGTTGCTGATTACACAAATGTTCTTTAAAAAAAGAAGAAAAAATGTATGATTTCAGATTGATTTTATAACAACATATTAATAGTTTTAAAAAAATGGTTTCAATGCAATTTTGCATTTCATACAGGCAGTCACATGCACCATTGAAAATTCACAATGTACAATTTGCTGATGTAAAGGTAATAAAATTCCTGGGTCTATCAATTCAGTCAAACCTCAAATGAAAAATCCATTTCAATGAATTGGAACCCAAAATTAAGTTCCCCTTAATTCACATTCAGAATTCTTTCAAATTCAGTCTGCCTGCATGGAGCTCATTGCTTGTATTTTGCAAATGTTTATCCCACCTTAGATATGGTGTAATATTCTGGGGAAGAGCATTCCTTAATAATAAGACTTTTAAATAAAAACAAAAAAAATGATACAAATAATTAGCAAACGTCATCCATGTGATTCCTGCAGAGCTCTCTTCATTGAGTTAGGAATCTTAGACCTTCCCTTTTTATTTACAAATTTGTAGTTTTTGTCAAAACTGACTTACTTAATAATGAAAACATAATTTCATGCAAAATATTTATGCTGATTGTTGTAATTACAACACACATAGTAGAAATCTCATTCATCGGGTGTCAGTATCAACAGTTCATTACAAAAAATCCACATATAATACATATTCATTGGAATACACTGTCAGAAGGCATTAAACAATTAAAATCAGTATACAAGTGTAAATAAAAAGTAAAACATTTTCTGCTATTGTTCTTAACATTTTGTTGCATTTTCTGCTACTGCTTCTTTACAATGATAGACTACTGTTCCTCAAAAATAAAATAATATTTATTTCAATAATAATATAAACTTCATTAGTTTACATTTGTATTGTATAATTTTAAAAATACTTAATATACCTACCACAAGTAATGTACTTCAGCTTCTGGGTCAATGATCCCAATTTCTATCAGGTTTCCATCCAGAGTCGCTGGTCCATTAAGCAAATGCTGAGACAGCCCCTTGTTTTGCTTCCAGACATAAATGTAGCATCATGTGTGCTTGCTTTGTTGAGGTCCAGTTTTGCTAGTTGTGATGGGAGTAGAACTAGGGGAATAGTTTACTATTTTGTTTGCGATACTAGAAATCAAATCTGCAGCGAGTTTACCCTTTAAGTTTTTCTATAACTCAGGAGTGAATGTTCATAAGGTCATGTTGTTGGTTCATCATTCAACCATTTATGATTCAAAGGTGGGGTTTAAGTAAATATGAACAGATTGTACATCTTTTCTAAACATCGCATACAGTTTTTACGGTTCTTGATAAAAATATATTTAAAAAATTAAAGCCAAGTTATGTTTATGTATCATTGCATTACCATTATTATTCAAGTTGAGCACAACAGTCTTCAGAACGATAATTTTTTTTTCTTTATTCTTCAACTGTGCCCAATTATATTTAAACAACGTGGATGATTTTTCTTTTCTTTTTTCTCTCTCTCTCTCTTTTATGTTTTAAAATAGAACTTAAGTACATCTAGACTGTTGTCTTGTTTCGTTTCTTTATTACCTAGGTTTCATTGTTATATAGTATCATTAATTTAGCTTCTAATTTATGGAGCCTGTTTTTTGTTTCTGTAATATTTTTCCAAAAGTTGCTTTTATTCTCCATTCATCTATCGATTTATTGAACATTATTAATTTGGTATTAATGCCTTCTAGCAATTATATTTTGTCATCACATGGACTATTATTTGATTGATTTTTATTATTTCCATTCTAATGTATCCTTTTCCTCTGAAGCCCTTTTCTATTGTTTTTATAAGGGATTCAAAATAAAGCTTTCCTCAACTTGTTCAAATGATGAGCTGATCTTTGAAAATCATCTTCTGTCATTGCTAGAATTACTTTTTCCTCTAGCCATAAGACTATTGTAATGTCTGTGTCATTTTGTCATGTATTACTTTTTAAATAAGAATTAAATATTATTGTTTGCTCACTTTCTCTGCTTCAGGTTTCATAGGCCATGACAATTGCAATGGTATTCTCCCAGAGAGATTGAGATGTGCTGCCCCCTCCACTTCCGCCAGTGCGAGGCTCGTGCTGGGTAGAGGTAGCGGTTGCCAGCTCCGCCTCTCCCACCAGCCATTCGTCCACTGCGGGCACCATGGGGACTCCAGTCCAAAGAGTGCCCCTGAGAAGTGTTCTTTTGTACGAATCGCATCTGTTGTTGTCTGACTTGATATATATATACTAGTGCAGAGAATAAATATTGTGTGTGTGAGTGTAAGGAATGGTTATAAAAAATTTTAATATTTCCTGTGTAAATAATCATGTAATGTGTCACTTTACAAATTGCCATTTCTGTTATGAGGTGGCTTCTGAACAAAGTAGTGCAGTTTTTGGCACAAGTATGATACTGGTAACCTTCCACAGCCAACAAGATGAGTGTGTGCTGCTTGTTTTTTGGTATAGAGGCATTGAATTTTGATTTCATGTAAAGAAATCTGCATGCACCAAAATGATGTTCAATTATGTTTTTTCCTTTGTGTCAGATCTTTATTGCGGATGACAATGAAAAATAATATTAACTCGCTTTTAAACCAAAATAATTATATTCTGTATGGGTAACTAACCCATCAGTCTTACTCTCAGTTTAGCCAGTATAATTAAGTTTCTTTTAACAATTCTACAGCTCATGTATGTGAGAAGAATTTGGATACAATAGATAATATCATCTTGCAATACTTTGTGGAACTTCAGCATATATTTAAATACTTATTCTGAACTGTAGTTATCTCCAGATAAAAATTAATTTGTCTGATGCAATGAGAGTATGGTACGTTCTTAAATTCTTTAAATTGCCTTAAATTAAATGCCTTTCATATTATGTTAAAGATTGCTCCATAGTAATTATATAAATAAGGGTGTGCCTAGATGTTCCGTGTGAATCATTGGCATTAAATTGTAATGATTTTGGCTAAAGGAAGCAATATTATACTTAATATCATTCACAAACAAGAAATTCTTTAACATTGACATTTCTGCAGTTGTCATTGTGGTGCTCATTATTTTATTTCTTTTAGTTAATATGTCATCACTGCAAAGGGAGAGTATAGTATTGACCAAGAAATCAATTGATTTCTGATTGTAACATGTGTATTGCAGATTTACCTACCATATTTTAAAAATAATTTTATGTGTGTTGAAACAGTGTATATTAATGCCTTAGGTTTTCCAGCATTGGTTCCCACACTTCCGACATCAGAAAGCATAGATTGAGTTGAGAATAATTTCTTATTTTGTAAGTGTCATTTGTTTGTACTTTACTGTAATGATGATATGAGAATTACAAAAATGTGCAGTCATTTTAAGAAGTTTCCTGTAAGTTCTTTACAACCTTTAAATGCATTTTATAAATTGTTTGCACGATTCTTATGCATAGACTAATGAGTGAAAGTTATGGTATCTAAAACTCCTTTAATCAGTAGCAATAAGTCACTTCAGCATCAATTTATGCCATGATATTAGCAAGAATATAAAGAATATTTTGATTTTTTATTTGATTATTAGACTCCGTAGTTCAGATTGAAAAGAGTTATGAAGTATCAAGAAGAAAAAAAGAAACAGGAAACTGAATTGTAGCTCTTATTTCAAAAGATACAATCAATGGGTAGTAATATACTTATTGAAATAATACTTTTTATACTGCATTTTAGTTGAAATTGTCAGTGAACGAAAAGTTTTTTATTAGTATTCAGAATTTTCAATAATTAATTGTTAGGTTAGCCAACATAAAGTAATATCAGGGATAAAATAAATGAGTTTGTGGTCAGAACCATGTAAATGTGAACAGTTAGGCTTACAACTTTTTAATTCATTAGCAATTAGTATAGAGTGAGTGATACATAAAATGCACCTGCTGAATATTTAAATGAGCATGTGAATGAAAGGTTTAGGCAACTTGGAAGTTTACAATGCTGTGGCAACCTTATTGTCTAGCTGATCAACTTTGCATGACAGTGGCCATACCATTGTGTGGAAATGTTGTTGATTGTTAAATTTTATTGTTTTGACTCTCAAAATGTAAATATATCTTATCAGTTAGTTATAAAATATATCATACAGTTAAGATGATACACTAATGTATCATCATAATTGTAAGAAATGCTGCGTGATACATAAATGCTTTTAAAGATCAGTGAAGTAAAGGAGTTGAGAAAGTAAGGGAAAGAGAATGATTGTTAAAAAATTTGAGATATGAAGAAATAGAACAATTTAGGAAAGAACACGGTATGAAATCCTCTAAATCAAAGAGAGAGTTAATAAATTGTTCAACCAAAATGAAAACTGAAAAGTTTATTTTTAATCAACTGCCTATTTTCATTAATTGATCTTCAAGCTTTTGAAGTAGAAAATTTTGTTTCCCTAGACTTGCCTCATCTTGAAAACATATATAAAAAAATGTTTATTTGCTATTTTTTGCAGTGAAATGATTTTTTTTTTGTTTTTCTCTCAATAAAATATTTTTGTTGTGTTTTAAAAAGTAAATAGGATTAAAATTGTACACATATTATTCTCAGCAACTTTGCTTTGTGGTTTTTAAAATTCAAATATTAATATATTTTAAAACTATATTGATTGCCATGTAGAACAATATTTCTAAAACAAATTGTCACACATTATGCTATGGGCAAACGTCAGGGAATATACAATTTAAATTGTCAAATTTGTTGGCTATCCTGTTTTTTCTCTTGAATTGTAATCTTCCTTATGTTATGATCGAAAGTTTGAATGTAATATTATTTGAATGAAATGTTCTCTTTTTAAAATTTCAATTTTGCCTCTTTGTATTGCATCATGGTACTCTGAAGTGACTAGATTTTTGAGAGGAATATACGCAGCACAATTTTGTAACAGAAACTTCAAAGTTTGGGAGCCAGTGATAAAATGTTATGTGTTTTGCCAAAGAATTAGAAACTTTGTACTGGCAGATATTTTTTGTTCTGAGCCAGAAAACTGATACTTCCAATTAATTCTTAAATTTTGCTTTTTATAAATAGAATAGAGAAAATATGATTTTATCAGAAGCGTTTCAACAAATGCAATATTGATGTGGTAAAGTGAGAGTATGAGTAATTCTTAAGAAACGTTCTGCCTAGAATTGTGTTCATTCTTTTTATGAGTTCTGTATATAAAATAAAAGTGAATTATCTATTGTAAAAATATTTGTTTCGTTCTTATATAAGGAACATCATAGGCAGTAATTTGTTTAAGATTTCTCAGGAGCATATCTTGCCTGGATTTTGATTTGGAAGAAATCTATGATCTTGTTTTATTTTTTTATAAACTAAAAAAAATTTGAGCTGTAGTTTTACAGATATAATTTGCTTGTGTGAGTGCACGTGAAGTGGAGCAAACCCTTGGATGTGGCAAACTTCCACAGAGTGCTGAAGGGTGGAGAATGGACTTGTGTCCGAGAGGGCCAACTGAGTGATCCTTGCCAGTGTTGCTTGTACAGTGTGGTGTTTGCCCTGACACCAGGCTTTATACTACTTCATACTTTGTTATGTAATTATAATGATTATGTATATATATATGCAATCATATAAACATATATACAGTATTATGACTTGAGAATGATTTTTACTCATTTGAATAAGAACAAAATGTCTTCCAAATAAAGGAGCATTCACTCTTTAAGTAATGGAGTATGTTGTGAAAGTTCTCTTGTATCCAAAAGCTTTGGAAATTGACCAAGTATGCAATCTTATTGAACGCAAACATTTTATTTTTCAAAGTGCTCTTTTAGCTACAAATAGGAATTAGATTCGTGATGCAGCAAGTTATTTCTTGAGATGCTAAGAATTCCTCACTAATAGTTCTTGTGAAAGAATGTTCTCTTTGAACATGTATGAAAGCAAGCTTCAATTTTGATTTTTCTGTAGTTTAGAAGACAGTTAAACTATGAGATTATCAAACATACTATGAAATTTTTATACAAATGTCTTGTATATTGTTAATCTGTGTATAACTATCTCTGTATTCAACGATAATTTCTGTTAACTTGTGGTACATTTATAGGAAATAGCTAATGTTGTATTTTACACAGAGTATTCCTTCTGTCTCTGTCTTTCTTACAAAAAAATATTAAATTGACTACAACTTTTTTTGGGGAACTGCAGAATGCTCAGACCTTCCCAGGGAAATAATATATTCCCAAATCCCAGTTTGAAATTACATCCTTCAGAGTATTTCAGCTACTCTATTTCACTTAAATAACTTTTTACTGCAAAATGCATTCCTCTTTTCCAAGTTTCCATCTCAGATACCATTTGTACAGTTAATATCATTTCACTTATGCATAAAAATACACAGACAACTTAAAAATTAACATTCTCTAGCATATGAAGGATGACATGGAAAAACTATGAAATCCCACTTTCATGCATTTCAAAGGAATTGAATTCAAAGTGCTAAATAATGCAGTGGAAAATGTTAACTTCCTATCACAATTTTTCATATTCCAGTTTGCTAAAATGTAGTACTTAATGTCTATTATAGCATAATGTTCCTGTGTAAAATTTCATCAAAAGTGGACTTTGTTTTTCCCCTAAATCCTTCGTACATTTTTGATGCTATTACTAGTCTCCCCAGAATTGCTAAAATGATGTCAGATTTAATTATATTTCAAAATAATATTTTATTTTGCTTTTAAGTATTTTTTTAATTTTATTTTATTCATTCTTCTTTCATTGATTTTATTCATCTTTAAACCCTTGTGGATTATTTTAAATTTAGTTCATGCCAATCCAGCATTGTCAGTGGTGAGGCTTGGCATTTTTATGTAGTTATTGCTAGATGTGTTGAATATGTAGGACTACTTGGAATAACTTTGTGAAGCTGCTCAGTGTAGGTGTACACACAAGGGGGGAGGGAGGTCATGGTCTGCCTAAAGTTTTAAAGGGCCTCTGAAGGCTTAAGCAAGGCTTAATTATTTTTGTAAATAGTTTGTTCAGTCTCTGATTTTCCCTTTTATAACCTGACAATTGAGTATTTGTTTGCCAATGTTTGGGGAAAAGGCTCTGCTAGCCATGTGACAATCCTATAAGTAGTTTGGCATAAAATCAGTTGTTTATCAGATGCGCACCCAGGATTTTGTGGTGGGAAGTTGAAATTAATATATAAAGGCTTTTTCATTTGTGCTGAATATAAATGTATTTATATTTCTTGATTTATAGATAATATTTATAACGTTAACAATCTATTTATTGAATGATTTTCATTGGTATAGAAAATTAATAACAGCTTTATTTTTTAATATGTTTTCATTAGTTTCGCATAAGGTGGAGGGGCTGAAACCACATGACCTGCGTATGGGTGTGCCACTGGTTTTTATTCATTTTCATTTAAGTGACACTTTCATTTTCTTTGTTGTATTTATTCATTAGTAAAATATCCTGAGTAAATGGAAAAGTTTAATGACAAAGGGGTCCCCAGAAATATAGTTTCTCTCCTCCTGTTCTAGACTGTGCACATTAATGCTACTGGGATAAGGTGTACTTGAAATATTTTTCATACATAGTCCTGTCCTTGAAACACTGAAACAATATTAATTTTTTGGTATTATTCCTCCACATGAGTTTCAGTAAGTTTTTTGAACACTTAAACCTATATTGAAATTGAAATTGTTATAGAATTCTTCAGGTTGTTGTTTCTAGAACCATGGACATAAGATGAAGTTCAAATTGGAGATGGGGATAAAACTATATTTGTTCAATTATGATTAATATGATAAAAAATATTCTGATTTTTCATGAGCCTTAGCTTATTTTGTTAGGGCACTTAAATTAAAATACAGCTAAAACCCAAACATTTTTACTGTTTTTTTTGTTGGCTTTGCTTTTTATTTTCAAAAGATCATTAATGTTTACTTTCACAGAGCCACTTGTAAACCTCATAACTAGATGCCGTAAAGTGTCTGAAATAAACTTTGTTTCTTTTGGGAACTTCAGTTGTCAAATTTAATAATGAAGGGCTGGGTTCCCCTTTGTGTTCAGTCTTCTCAAATTTATGTGAATCAAATGTTTGTTTGTTTTTTTGTTTCAACTGAACTATGATGTCTTTATAAAAGTTTTCCCATTATTCCATAATGCATGGCAATTAATAAAACCCTGATAACACAATTAAAACTCAGTAAATTCACCCAAGAATCAGGGTACACTCAAAACCACTGCATTGTTTCACTCACAAGTTCATTCTGTGAGTTTGAATAGTGCATTTCACCAGGGATGGCTGGCACTTGCCAAACAGCTGTGTTGCTCTGATCATAGAAGTGCTTACAGCTGTGCAAAACATACAAAAAACAAAACAAACTGTGGCTAATTGAATTGAGAGTGGCAGGTGACCTCTCAATTGATGTGCTAGTATTAGTGGTTTCTTTGTGATCTAGTTTTTTAATGACTATTCCTCAGCTGCTTCATAACTAATATTGATTAAATATGATTTTATTTTGATAAATTATCTAATTCTTTTCTAAAATAAACAAAAGCAATATTTTTTTTACTTTATTAGGTATGCACAGCTTAAAATAAAAGAGGGGCAACTCTGTTTGGGGCCACCTTTTCCATTAAACTTTTGTTATCTATAATTAACTTATTTTACTAATAAATAAATAAAGAACAATGAAGACTGAAAACAAGAAGAATGAAATAACTTTTATGATACAGTTGATAAATTCAATTGATTTTATGTTGAATTTTTACAGGATTTACCTTCGACAGCCTCTTTACCAAATTTGTATCAATTCCCAAAATTGTCGGCTTAAAAAAAAAGGAAACTTGTGAATTAATCATATCTACAAAAATATAATGTTTTATTGTATAGGATTACAAGGAGGAGAGCAGAGTTCTGATAATTATGAGAATTTGGGAAAAAAACAAAAAAAAAAAAACAATTTTGTTGAAGATCATTGCTGAACATTTTGTGGATTTAGAAATTAAAAAGACTTTCTACGATATATGAGAGCTCTAAAGAATTGTTAAAGTAATTTTTTTGACAATATAAATATTCTTGGGCAAAATATAACTACACTATGTGTACAAAACAGATAACGCGTTTATTTATTTCATCTACTACATTTTTATTGAAATTCATAGAGGTGGTAACAGGAAAAGAGTACATAGGCCAAGTAGAGACCTTTACAAGTGCTCTTTTTACGCAGATAGCCTTCATTAAGAAAATATACATTGTAGCTGATAATGTCTCCATGAATGTCCCCAACTTTCATAGTATACTTAAATTTAATCAAAGTGACTTCTGACGTATGATCGGCTAGGCGCAGTTATCCAATCGCAAG